>CAJQZM010026890.1:0-10344 GCA_907164665.1 Colias nastes | reverse complement strand
GTTTATAGAAATATATTCCGCTATTGGTTTTATACTTATCATGTTGCTGTTAACTTGCTTGGGTATGGGTACCAATCTATATAGTTGGAAATTGTCCCGGCTAATCAATGGTATGAGTATTTCAAATATAAAGAAGTTTTCGGTAATTCTAGCTTTTACCTTTATTAATTTATAGATTTTATACAGGTCTGTATGTATGTTCTCTATGGGTAATGTGACGTCCTTGGGAATTTGGCTGGATATAATTTGCAGCTCGTCGCGCAATTGCTTTGGTGACAATAAGTGTACATTTATCTGGCCGTGGTAAATTTCAGTGGTAGTGTCCAATAGAGTATCTTGAATTCTCCGTAAATTCTGAATCAAATTGTTGCACGCTATTGCTGATAAGGTCACTTCCTGAATGGTCTCAATTTCAGATTGGATTACATTTGTTTTATTGTTTAGGATATTTAAATGTCTGTTAAAGATTTTGTATTGGGTTTCGATGGTTTTTTCAGTTCGCTTTAATATGTTGAATTCGGCTTCTATGACTGATGTTTGGTTCTTCCAAAGTTGGGTTATATGATTGGCGTTATTTTGAATGAGCTCGATTTCCTGTTCATATTTCTCAGCAAAGCTTTGATCAAGTACTCCGAATAATGAATTAGCCACTGAGCCGACCGCATTGAAAAGACCGCGCCGGGTTCTTGACCGCGCGTCGAAATGCTGATTCAGTAACAGCTGGTTATAGTATTGCAGTTCATTGTAATCGTGACGTATTTGTAACAAGATAGTCTGGCAGTGATTCGATTCATTCATATTAGTGCAGGTTTTTTCTAAGTAATCGGATAAAAGATCTGCCGCTGTGTTCCCTTGCCAATATGGAGACATGTCAAAATATGCGATTAGCTTCCATTTGTCCCTAGCTAGTTGCATTTCGCCCATCGAGTCAAAGTATATGGATAGATTGCTTTCAAGCTGTTTTAACTTATATTCCGCTGTAGAGTACGATAAAATGCTCATAAAAAATATTAATGATAATACGACGCTTACAAGTTTTGAAGGAATATTTTGTCTGATTCGACTTTTCTTTCTTTCGCTTTTCAATTCGCTGCTGTTGTTTTGAATGATTCGACTTTCCTTTCTTTCGCTTTTCAATTCGCTGCTGTTGTTTTGAATGGATATATTATTATTTTGCTGATAATTGCTTTTTTCTTCGAGTGGTAATAATGATAACTTTACTACTGGCCGCTTTAAGATCCCATTTTTTGTTTTTAATGTAACGACTCTTACTAACCCGTCGCTTCCTGGATGGGTTTCTACTACTCGGCCCACTGGCCACTTCCCGGCTGGCATAATATCATCGTGAATAGTCACTAAATCCCCTATTTTAAGGTTTCTTTGAGGTTCTAACCATTTGCTTCGAACCGTCAACTGGCTGAGATATTCATTTTTCCAACGTTTCCAAATATCATTAAAAGTTTTATTTACTAAGTACCATCTAGTCCTGGCATCATGTGCTGTTTCTATTAGAGTATTCTCCGCTCGCTGATTTAAGAAATGTGAAGGTGTTAAGAAATCTAAATCTTCTACGTCTTCCGTAATTGAACATAAAGGCCTTGAGTTAAGGCATCCCTCTATTTGGGCAAGGATTGTGCTGTATTCTTCAAAGGTTAAAGCTTGCTCTCCCACTACTCTTTTTATATGCTGTTTTAGGCTTCTTATCGATCTTTCCCAAATTCCTCCTGCGCTAGGCCACGATGGACAATTCCAGTGCCATTCTATCTCCATTTCAGTGATTTCTTTGTAAAAACTATCGCTAAAATTGCTTATTAATTCATTATATTCTTGTTGTATAATTTTATTAGCACCGACAAAGTTCGTGCCATTATCTGAATATATATGCTTTGGGGTTCCGCGTCGTGCTGCCATGCGTCGCAGAGCCGCTATGAAAGTTGTGCTGCTGAGGTCGGAAACTATCTCTATATGTACCGCTTTCGTCACCATGCATATGAATAACGCTATGTAACCTTTCGTGGTTTTCACTCCTCGACCTTTATTAATCTTGATGTTGACGAATCCTGTAAAATCAACTCCTGTATGATAAAATGGAGGAGCTGGATTAACACGATAACTAGGCATATCTCCCATTAGTTGATGTAATTTCGTAGGCTCTCGCTTTTTACATGTGATACAGGTACGAAGTTGCTTTTTTGTTGCTCGATATCCCTTGATTATCCAGTATTTTTGCCTTAAAATTGAAACGGTAATTTTTGCTCCACCGTGAAAAGAAAGTTCGTGTGCTTCGTTTATCAGTAGTTCCGTTAAACGTCCGCTATATGGAATAATTATTGGATATTTCATATCTTCGTTGATGTTTGCATTCTTTAATCGTCCTCCAACTCTTAAAATACCATTTTCATCTAAAAATGGATTTAAACTTAATAATGCACTATTCGATCGTAATTTATTTTCCTTTTTTAATTGCTCTAAATCAGCTGAGAATTCTGTCGATTGAACATATTTAATAATTGCCGTTTTAGCTTTTCTCACGTCTTGTAATGTGAGATACGGCGGCCTTTGTTTTAATGACGGTGTAATCGCTCGTAATATCCATGCTAATACTCGTACTATTTTTAATAATGAACTATATTTGTTTAATAAATTATCTATTATGCTTGATGTGTATGTTTTTTGAATGATATTTACTTGTTTTCTTATTTCTAAATTTGTCGTATAATTAGTGTGCTGCTGCTTATTTTTAAAATCTGAACTCAATAACCATTCTGGACCTTGCCACCATAATAAATTTTCTTTTAATTGTAATGCTGTTTGACCTCGACTCGCTGCGTCAGCTGGATTCTCCTTCGTTTTTACATAGCGCCATGATTGAGGTTTCATTGTTTCGTGAATTTTCTTTACCCGATTTGCTACAAAGGGCTTCCAACGGTCGGGGTTGCCGTTAATCCAACCAAGGGCTACCATTGAATCGCTCCAACCATAAATTTCAACGTTCGTGCTGCTGATGCTATTTTTTATTTTATTCATTAACTTTGTTAATAACTCCATGGCACATAATTCTAATCTAGGTAACGATACTTCTTTTTTATTCGGTACTAATCTGGATTTTGCTGCTATTATTATAGTTGAGATTGCGCTATTTTTTACGACTCTGGCATATATGACGCATGCATAGGCTTTTATTGAGGCATCGCAGAACCCATGTAATTCAATTATGCTATTCTCATCACATTTATACCATCTAGGAATTTTAATACATTTTAACGTGTTTAGCTCCTTTTTTATTTTTATCCATTCGCTTTTTATATCTTGGGAGACTGGATCACGCCATTCAAGATCTGCTTGTAACCATACTTTTTGAAATAAAATCTTAATTTTTGTTGTAAGCGGCGTCAACCATCCTAATGGGTCAAATAGCTTAGACATTTCCGATAGTAATTTTCTTTTCGTTAACTTTGCTGAGTATTCATTTATTACGCTATCATAGTCAAATACAAATACGTCACTAATCGGGTCCCATCGTAGGCCTAAGGTTTTCGGCGTGTTTTCCGTTTTAAACATAAATGTTGATTGCTCGTCTCGTTCTTCGCTGATAATGTTTTCAATAAGGCTCTTATCATTTGCAATCCATTTTCTCAAAAGGAACCCTGCTCCGCTAAGTACATGATTCACCTCCGCTATTTTTTGTTGACCTTCGCTAATTGTGTGTGCTCCCGAAATGTAGTCATCCATATAAAACTCTTCTTTAATGCTTTTTGCTGCTTTTGGGAAATTATTTTGCTCATCTTGTGCTAGCTGATTCAACGTCATAATTGCTAAGAAAGGTGCTGCTTTCGTTCCGTAAGTGATAGTTGTTAATTGATACGCTTTTATAGGCTGGTCCGGGCTTGATCTCCACCATATCTGTTGAAGCTTTTGGTCTTCTTCTTTTACTAATATTTGTCGATACATTTTTTCAATATCAGATGTATAGGCGTAACGGTATAGTCTCCAATTGATAATGATACTTTGTAAATCCTTTTGCATATTGGGTCCCTTGTGCATAACGTCGTTTAAGCTGTAGCCTGTCGTGGTTTTTGCTGATCCGTTAAATACGACTCGTAGTTTAGTGGTGCTGGATGCTGCTCGCTGTACCCCATGATGTGGTAAAAAACATTGTACGCTTGAATTTAATGCTGCTAGTTTCATGTGTCCCAGTTGTATATATTCGCTCATAAATTGCTTGTATTGCTCCGATAATTCATGCTGCTTATTAAGTTTATTTTCTAAATTCTTAAATTGTGCTAATGCTAGTTTTTCAGACGATCCCAATTTTTCTAACGCTTGATCCTCCATAGGTATGCTTACTTCATAACGCCCGTTTTTTAATCGCTTTGTAGTTGCTAAGTAATAATCTAAACATTGCTTATCTTTCGCTGACATATCATTTTGCTCCTGTATATCCTCTATTTTCCAAAAATCTTGAATCTCTTGAATGTGATTCAAAATAACGTTGCAGTGGAAGGTATTTATGCTGCCTCCACATAATAACCAACCCAATTGCGTCTGCTGTGCTAGTGGTTGCGAGATTTCGCGGCCTCGAATGATCCCATCTAACATAATGTATGAATAAATATCTGCTCCAAATAAAATATCTACTGCTCGGCTTTTGTTAAATTCTGGATCTGCTAAGTTTAAGTGCGCTATATATTTCGACCAGCCGGGTTTTTCAAACGATCTATTAGGTAGATTTTTCATAAGATTAGTCATAATGAATGTATCGACGTTGAAGGTAAAATTGTTATATAAAGATTGGCAATTAATCTTGAGTTTTCCACGACAGTTGTTTTCTTGGCCCCCTACCCCAAGGACGATCCCTTTGCTTTGTTGACGTTTTAAGCCCAGTTGCTGTGCTGCTCGTTCGGTTATGATACTAATTTGAGACCCTTGGTCGATCAGTGCTCGCATTATGTGCTGTTTGCCATCTTCAGCTGTTACATTTACCAATGCGGTGGCTAAAAGTACTTCAGAATCATCTTGCTGAGACGTATTCGCTTGATTTTTGGGGCTGTAATACACCTGTCTTTGGGTGTTGCTACTCATCAATTTTTTATTTCTAAAATTATCGCTAGCTTGCTGCTTAAAACATTCGTGTAATAACGTGTGATGTGGGCCTGCACACACATGACACCGTTTATTCGAAGTACATTGACTTCCATTGTGATCAAAAATGCAATTAATGCAAAACCGTAATTGCTTAACCGTTTGTAGTTTATTCATAAATGATAATTTAATAAATTGTGGACAATTAGTGAGCGCGTGTTCGAAATTGCATAAGGGGCATTTTTTCGCTGAGGTGTGCATTGACGTCAGTGACCTCTTTACTTGGCTATTAATATTAATTCTATTTGAATTAATATGTATAGGTTGTCTGTTTGTTGTTAATAATTGGTTCGATGTTCTATGATATCTTTGTTCTGCTGCTGAATTTTGGTTTCTTCGTGATGATTCAAGCGATGTAAATTTGTTTTCAAGAAAATCCAAAAATTCTTGTAGTATAGGGAGCTCTCGAGTGTTTTTTAATGATTCTACGTATTCAGAATAAGTTTCGCTGTCTAATTTTTGCGATAATAAATGTACCAATAGCGGATCCCAAGTAGTTATATCTACGCCTAGGTTTTTTATAGCGTGCAAGCTTTCTAATGTGACGTCATGTAATTTCTTGATTGCTAGATATGATTGCTGCTGTATATTAGGTAAATTGAGAAATATGTTAACGTGTGATGTAAAAATTAGCTTCTTGTTATCAAATCGATGATTTAGGATGTTCCAACAAACTAAATAATTATCGGAGCTGATAGGCAAATGCTGTATAAGGCGCTCGGCTTCCCCGCTTACTTTAGCTTTCAAAAATTGCATTTTTTGCGCGTTCGATATTGATGTATTTTTATGTATAGTTTCATTAAAAAGGTCTTTGAATGATACCCACTGATGATAATTGCCAGAAAATGTCGGTATATCCATCTGCGGAGTTGATTTATCTCTATGACTTGTTGCACACATTTTCGAATTTATAGCTCTCTTTGTATTGATATATATTTTCTCATGCTTAGTAAAATTAATTTCGTACGCTTCATCTTCCTCTCCAAGTTCCCCGACTATCTCCCAATGTAGATTTTCCACCGCTGTCCATCGATTGTGGAGAATACGAAGAGAGTCTTCATATTCCCACTTCTCCTCCAAATTACTCACATCAATATTGCTTACTGCTCTGATAAATGCTTTGAAATTGACTTCCTGCTTTCGAGATAAATCATCTAATTTGCTGTTGGTCCCCCGTGATTGAAATGTTGTAGACCTAGGCGTCGTTTGCGATTCTAAACCGGATCCTCCCGCTTTCGGCTCTAGATGGGCTTGCTTTTGTAATAAAAACTTATCGTATGCGTCACTGATAGCTTCCTTTGTTCGAATATAAATGTCTTGAATGTTAATAAATTCTTCCCGCATAAAATATTGATGCTGTGTCGATTCATATTTTAAAAGCTTTTCATGATTTTTCTGGCATTCATCCCATAAAGATTCTAATATATCTAAACGCTGTCTGCAATAGTCGATACTCTTACGCTCTGCACTATCTTTTTTAAAATTCGCTAATAACCTCTTTATTTTGTCCTTGATCTCTAGTTGGACCGTATATAAAGCTTCCATTGTAATATAAAATAATCAAACGGTAGAAATAAAAAATAAAATGGAAAATTCTTACTTGGCTGTCTCGGATACGGTCGACGTGGCTACGTCCCCGGATACCTTAGGTTGCTTGCTGTTGCTGGCTGACGTGGCGGTTGACTCGTGGCGGCACGTGCTGATGACGTAGGCGGCTGGCTTACGTCTCGCTGATTGCTGGTTGTTGATTCCTTGTTGCTAATTGCGGATGGCTATTTGCTGCTTGCTGATTGCTAGATGCTAATTTTTGGTCACTGATCGTCTGATGCTAATTGATAGTTGCTGATTGCTAGATGCTGACTGCTGAATGCTCGATGCCAATTGCTGGTCGCTTAATGCTGATTGCTGGATGCTAGATGCCTGATGCTAAATGCTAGTTGCTGGTCGCTTATAGTTGATTGCTAGATGCTAGATGCTGGATGCTAGATGCCAAGTGCTAGATGCTAATTGCTGGTTACTAGATGCTAGTTGCTAGATGCCTTTTGCAGTTCATGGATTGCTGATTGCTACTTGCTATATGCTGGTCGCTGAATGATGATGTCTGATTGCTACTTGCTATATGCTGGTCGCTGATAGATAATTGCTGATTCTGCTAATTCTGCTGTTCTGTTAATTTATATTCCGCTCGAATGCTGCTGCTAGATATTCTGGTAGGGGGTTTTGCTGCTGGCTAGCTGTACTTTGCTCGGGGCGATGTGCGTGGCGACACGTGGAGCTGACGCAAGCTCTTTTATGGCTTGAAAATGCTGGTGATTTTGTATCTCGTTAAAATGCTAATTTTGGCTGCTGTTGAATGATATGCTGCTTGCTTGTAGTTATAAGATAATACGCTGAATAAATATCACGGGGGAAGAAGGGACACGTGGATTTCCGGTTCTACGTCACACTTTACACTCGCGACGCGGCACTTTTTTTTTACGGTAATCCGGCTCGAAAATGTACGGTTTACGTATTACATCGATAGTGGACTGTATATAGGTCGCGCTAAATGCTGCTAATAATGTTAAGATATTATGGGACAACTGGGAACACTTTAATTATCGCTAATAATTATATATAATTTACGCGGATTCGAGCGGATAGATTAGCACTCGGGCGCTGCTATGAAAGAACTGCGCTTTCCGGCCAGCTCGGCCGTCGCACGATAATACTGCTGAGGCAGCTTGACCTCATTTACGTTATTGCTCAATTATTGTAATATGTAATGTAACTATGGATAATAAGTAATTTAAAATAAAATATTTGTTCGCTGCTCGAACACACACACATTCCAACGTTCCATTTTCAAATCCCCATCAGTGTTCGGAACCGTACAATAATTATTGTACAAACACGATAATTTTGTGCCTACGTACGATGTACGATAGCATAGTATTATCGTGCGATAATTTCTATCATGCAAAATTCTCGAATTTATATTATTTCACCCATACAAATATGAAATTTTGACGTGTTTCATATCGAACTTTCATGGGAACAGTGAAATTTTGGGTATTTACCCAATGGGTTTCAGTGTCCTGTTGATTTGACAGCAGTAGTTTAAAATAATTTGGAAAATCCAAAAGTGCACGCCTCATAATTTTTTTTTAATAATTATTTATTAATTATTATTTTTGTTTATTTAATAACAATTAAACCACATCGAATCAGACCCTGAAAAATGAAAGGGTTCTATTCCTGAGCATACTCAAGCGTAAGAGAAAAAAAAAGACTCGATTAGTAAAGTATTTCGGTCGCTATCGTGTTAACAAGAAAATCCTCCGCACATACAGACACACGGACGTCCAAGACAGAACTTTTTTAAACTGTTTTTTAACTAGTTTAAATAACAAAAATGACATCAAAAATATCATGAATGTTAAAAATAGTGTTTTTTCTTAATATGTGTGTGTATGTATTATCTTACAAGTGCAATGTATGATACATAAAGACATTTTAAGTTTGAAAAATCAGATGTTTTGCGCGAAGTGACAGTAGTACCCACCTCAACGCTTCGCTTATGAGGCGTGCAAAAGATTAACTGTAGAGAACTTGCATACCTATCAATATTACAATTTATATGATTTATTTATTTATAATTGACTTTATCCTAAAAACACAATAATTTCTATCCAAATATGCTAAATTTACGATAATTTTACGCCCCTGGTACAATAATCGGTTCGCTTCAGGTTGCTAACACTGATCCCCATCCCCCATTCACAGAGAAGAGCGAGTCAGTGCGGTCCAACCGCTCGGTGCGTGCGGACGTGTTCGCCGCGCTGCGGTTTGCGAGCGCGTTACCGTTTAGAGCCGCTGCACCACGTGCTCTGTTTTTGTTGCCGTGTACTAAGTGTGATTCTAGTAAGAGTGAGGTGAGTAGTAATTAATTATAGGAAATAAATCCTACGTGAAACTCTGATTTTAGAGTAAGGATAATAACATACTTTGCATATGAAAAATGTAATTATATTCAGAAGTACAAAAAAATATATTTGAGTATGTTGTAACGCTATCTATAGGATTAAATTGTTTCATTGATTTGTCAGCACAATGTTATTTATCTAGGGTTAATCTTTTTTGCGTAGAGGAGTATCAGCATTCTTGGTTTTTATATATATTAATACTAAAATAAATACTTTTTTCAGCTGGATTATTCCACAATATACCATTATCTGATGGAAAACTCCATCACATTGCACATACTGATGGACGATGACTTCAGTCTGTCTAAGAAGAGAGTTGCAAAATACCTGTTTGGTAAGTGTCCTTCCTTCTTCTTATCTAAATAATAAATTAAATGATACATGCAGAGTGATTTTCAAAACGGTAGAAATATATAAAATTACGTTTAATTGTGACGATCCCTTAATATGTTTTATTTCCAGGTGTGGATAGCACATTAGCCTACACGAACAAAGATTACGAAAGGTTGGTGGGAGATCCGGGATTAAGGAAGCAAGTCAAACTGCCCAAAGACAAGTTGGGTCTTTGCACATCTCTGGCTTTGGAGACTAACGGTTTGTTGATTCTTAATCCATACTTAATAGTATAAATGCGAAAGTAACTCTGTCTGTCTGTCTGTTACTCAATCACGCCTAAACTACTGAACCAACTTTCATGAAATTTGGTATGGAGATATTTTGATACCTGAGAAAGGACATAGGCTACTTTTTATCCCGGGAAAATGACGCAATCCCGGAAATCCCACGGGAACGGGAACTATGCGGATTTTTCTTTGACTGCGTGGGCGAAGCCGCGGGCCGAAACCTAGTATTACATAAAACTTTAAGTAATATATTTTTCTTATTGATTAAATCCATCCGTTGTAGATATAGAAAGAAACATAATTTCTCTTATACTATATTCTCTTCTTCACTTATATTATTACAACCTCTATAGTATATTATTTTAATAACTAAGGTAGAAGCGGCATATTAGCTCATTCTATCTGTGTCTAACGCGGATCGGCTTTAATTGCTAATTTGTTTCTACGTCAGTTATTATGTATTCTTGTGGAATATTAAGCGATAAAAAAAAATTAAATTTCAATTTTAAATTCAAAATTTATGTCACACGCCACACACAAACAAAAAATGTGTGCGTGTACTAGTGTACACACGTAAGAAGTGAAACTTCTTTATGACCTTATTTTTCAAAAAA
>CAJQZM010026889.1:0-13918 GCA_907164665.1 Colias nastes | reverse complement strand
GAATATTTACAGTTGATCATAACACAGATATTTATTTTTCAAAACTATGTACGTTCAAAAAGCATATTGTTAAAACATTAAACAAATTGTTTAAAATTTTTTACTTTTTGGTTTCAATTTATAATTTAATTTTTATGAAAAATTGTTAAAGCGGTGCCTACCTGTAATTTAGATACGTAAATACTAATGTTTATTTTAAGTTAATTTTGAATTGTTCGAACAAAAAATTATGTATCTAGTTGGTAAGCCTTTTTTAAATAAATAAATAAATAAATATTATCGTGTAATACTTTATTGGACGGATAAGTTTTATCCAAGCATTGAAAAATCGGCCCTTATTTTAATACATATTACGTACTAGGTTTCCGCCCGCGGCTTTGCCCGCGCAGTCAAAGAAAAACCCGCATAATTCCCGTTCCCGTGGGATTTCCGGGATTGCGTCATTTTCCCGGGATAAAAAGTAGCCTATGTCCTTTCTCGGGTATCAAAATATCTCCATACCAAATTTCATGAAAATTGGTTCAGTTGTTTAGGCGTGATTGAGTAACAGACAGACAGACAGAGTTACTTTCGCATTTATAATATTAGTAGGGATGTCAGTCAGTCAGTCGTCAGTCCGCCCCGGCTTCGCCCGTGGTACATGTTTATGTTTTCTTTCGATAAGAACCATCCTCGTACTACAAGGAATATTATAAAAAAAGAATTATCGAAATCGGTCCACCCGTTTACGCGTGATGCCGTGCCCAAGGAAAACAGGTTTAATTTTTATATATATTACGTATAACATAACCGCATTGGAATGAATTGGTTAATTCGACATGGTGTCATTCTTATTTTTTACTAGCTGTGCCGCGCGGTTTCACCCGAATTGCTCAGCTCCTGTTGGTCTTAGCGTGTTGATATATAGCCTATAGCCTTCCTCGATAAATGGGCTATCCAACACCGAAATAATTTTTCAAATCAGGCCAGTAGTTCCTGAGATTAGCGCGTTCAAACAAACTCTTCAGCTTTATAATATTAGTATAGATACCAGTCTAAAATCCAGCAAGCTGACAGAATACATTATTTCGAAAAATCTCGAACGATTACACCCTGTAAATTATTTTTGACGTGACAACGTCTTATAATTCGATAGAGCCGGCTGCACGCACGAAAAAACATAACTCATGTTACCTCGCTCTGAGGCGTTCCGTTAGGTTTGAAGTGCAAGCGAGAGCGCGGAACGAGCGACAAAGAAGCACAATCGGTCTTATGACGTTATCACGTTCATCTATCGTCAGTAAACCGACTTTACAGACAACCAATTTTTAAGTTTTTTTTAACTCACCGATGCTGAGTGTCGACAGCCCTGTGCAGAGCGGCGTCCAACACGCGACACTCGGCCGCGAGACGAATGCAACGGGCCTTCCATAGTTCCGCTGTTATTGATTCTTCTGCGAGAAAAAGAAAGCTTTTTATGATAAAATAAGTGATTTAGGAACATTGAGTTACTATGTACTACGTACTATAGTCCGTTCGCGTTAAGAAAATAGTGAGTCATCGTTGTCCGCCGGCCTGGCCACGCCCCAAATTAGAAAGTCGAGTTCACAGTGACCAGTTGAAATCTGACCTTCGAACAAAACGGTTGTGTATTTTGCGTGACTCGTTCAACAATAAATTTTGAAAATGAATACTTCACCAATTCGAAAGAATAAAAGTGGATCAATAATCCATAGCAGAGAGAGACGCATAATTTACAATGTTTATAAGTACTTTAAATTGTGTGATTTAAATGCAACTGTGGAGAGCATAGTCATAAAAACAGCAAGTGCATGCGGTGTGTCCGAAAATACTGTTTATAAAATTATTGATTTAAGTAATTTTAAGACATTTTTTTTCCATTAATAATAATTTAATGTTTAAAAAAATGTTTGTACTTTTTCTCCACTGTGAATACACCCTCATCCTGTAGTTGCACTGATGACTCACTATTTTCTTAACGCGAACGGACTATAGAGAGGGCATCGCTACTACACTCTTTGTAACACGAGTTAGAGCCAATCGTCTTAAACCAATTTTTTTTTTTGTTACATTGATTGGTTTTAATTGATAAGTTTATTCATATTTTTAATAAGATAAAAAATATTTATTTTTTTACATTGATTAGTTTTAATTTATAAGTAATAAGAGGCAGAATATCTACGAAGTGTATAACTCACTAGCCGCCCCGCGCCGCCATCAGATTTTGTTCGTGGTGTCCTCTCTATACGTAGTAATAATACCTCAATATTTAGGAATGATATTTTTTAAGGAAAAATTTGATCACTTAGCGGGATTCGAACCCGCGTCTTCCGCCTTACCGGAGCGACGCCTGACCTCTCGGCCACACATGATCTCGACAGAGCAATCGAATTTATTACGTTTCTTCAGAATTATGTGCCTAGATATTGAAAGAATTTTAACCGACTGCGACAGAAAAATTGATACGTACGCTCTGCGGTTATCAAATCTCACATAATATATTTAAAAGTGGTTTTATACGTACGATATGCAAAAAAACTACCTCAGAAAGTGGGTAAAATTCTGTAAAAAAGCCTTTTTTAATACCGCCGTATAAAAAAAAATGTGTGCGTGTACTAGTGTACACACGTAAGAAGTGAAACTTCTTTATGACCTTATTTTTCAAAAAATAATTTACTATATGCAACTTTACAGAAATACGTCGAATCACGCGTGGTAGGGATAAGAAAAAGATGGCGCGTAACGGAAAAATGTCACGCGTAACGAAAAAATGTTACACAAAATTTTTTTCCAACCCCGATAAAGAAGTTTCACTTCAAATAAATTTGAAGGTTTTATAATAAAAATAAACATACCCTCATGATTAGCTGCTACTAACGCTTCTCGCAAATCCGCTTGAGCGCACACATCCAAAGCCAACCTTTCTGCTGCTTCTACACACCACTAGAATAAATTTAATAAAAATATAGTATGTTAATTACTTGTTACCCTACTTCCAAAAAAAGGAGGAGTACGGAGTGTAAATTGGATAGCGATGAAAAATTATCATGACATAGAGCTGATTTAATGATGGAATCGGAAGGTGGCCATAGGAACTCAGTAATATATTGACTCAACTTTATCGAGTTTGGGCTCGTTTGATTCGTGTTGAAAATGCACTAAAAAGTATTAAATAAAAATAACTACGTTAAAAACAACCGACTTCAAAAACGGAAAAGTAAAAAGTACAAAAAAAATTGATATTATTAATTACTACATATTATTTAGATGTGCTATTTACTAAACAGGTTTGAAGTCGGTGTCAAATCTTTTTTATTTTCTACTTTTCCGTTTTTGAAGTTGGTTTTTTTTACGTAGTTATTTTTATTTAAAATATAGATAGAGGTGTGTTAAACATTCAGAAAACAAACATACATATAAACGCAGTTTTAAACACACAGACTCATATTTTTAACACACAAACACACGCTTAAAATATTCATTGAAATTAACACCTTATAAAACATTCATTGAAATTAACACCTTATTCCATAGCAATAATGTTCAAAGTCTATTGTATCGCTTATTAGAAAACTCTGCCTTATACACGCGCAGGCAGAGTTTTGTGTAGGACAATTTTTAGCATTATTGTGAGACTAATTTTCTATTGAATGACATAAAATAATGTTTAATTAATTTTTTTTTAATGAACATAAATTGGAATTTGTATGGATTTCTATGTTTGAAGTTAATAAATAATTATTAAATTTGTTTTAAGCTATTGCATAGCTTCTATCGCGGGCCTTGAGCGCGGGGACCGAATCGAGAAATTCCGTAACGAAAAAACCTCACGCTCCCCACGGGGACGGGCACGGAGGTGTGGCTTGAAGGCATAGCTTGCAATAGCTTTACCGCGGCAGTCCCCGAGTGACACACGTCTTTTTTTTTAATTTCTTACCTCTTCATTAGAAAGATGATTAGTTTCAGCGTCTTCTGTTTTCTTGAGTTTAACTCTAGACGCTATCTTTGCCTGCCTCGACTCGCAACGACCTAGAACAATAATTTTTATGACAAAAATCGATTTAAAAAAGGTAAGACAATTAATTCCGCTGACATAATTAATAATCATAATTTTTATGGATAAAAAAAGTGAAGAGAAACTTCTTTAGGTGCGTTGAGAGTAAAATTTCAAGGTCGCGTCATGGCTATATTGTCACGTCATGGAGTAAGGCGACGATTTTAGTACCATTGAATCTTGCCAAAGAAGTTTCACTTCTGATACGTGTGCTCGGCACGCACGCTCTTTTTTATGATAGAATATACATTTAAAATTTTATTTGTTTGTCTGTCTGTTTATACATTACCTGGTGACGGCGGTAACAAAGCTGGTGAGCCTCTCTCCCTTTGACAGCTGTTCGTTGAACCGTGAGCCGCTCGTGTGTATTGACAACATCTGAAACATATGAAAAAATATTTTTATATACATTACTTATATTATAATTTTTTTTTGTTATGAGTTGAATTACAATTTTTATTTGTCAAATCTATACTAATAATATTATAAAGCTGAAGAGTTTGTTTGTTTGTTTGAACGCGCTAATCTCAGGAACTACTGGTTCGATTTGAAAAATTATTTCGGTGTTAGATAGCCCATTTATCGAGGAAGGCTATAGGCTATATATCATCACGCTAACACCAACAGGAGCGGAGCACTGCGGGTAAAACCGCAGGGCACAGCTAGTAGCAAATAAAAAACGTAATTTCATTTTTAAACCTGTAAAAATCTAACTATCTATTTCACTTCAATTAAATCAACATTAAAACCCGTCAAAACGCAAAAAAACCGGCCTTAAACCTACCTTGCTGTGCTCACACAGATCTCCGAGTCTCTCTCAGAGAGACGCAAGCTTGAACAGTTTTCCGAATCTTGAGGAGGGGATACTTCTAATGTTGGTTGTATTCTGTAATAAATCATAATCTATACTAATATTATAAAGCTGAAGAGTTTGTTTGTTTGCTTATCTCGGGAACTACTGGTCCAATTTGAAAAATTCTTTCGGTGTTAGAAAGCTCAATTATCGAGGAAGGCTATAGGCTATATATCATCACGCTACGACCAACAGGAGCGGAGCCACGGGGGTGAGACCGCGCGGAGCTGCTAGTACCACTATACATAGGAAATTTTCGATGGGCCCTGGAGGGAAAGTACTCTAAATACTTTACATATTTTTTACTTTAAATATTTTAACGATAAATTAAGAATCATCACGTGTTGTGTCACGTGTGTAAAATGTCACGTGTTGTGTCACGTGTGATGTGGCGTGAGCCAAATGTCACGTGTGGTGTCACGTGTGTCGAATGTCACGTGTTGTGTCGCGTGTGTCGAATGTCACGTGTTGTGTCGCGTGTGTCGAATGTCACGTGTTGTGTCGCGTGTGTCGAATTTTAGATTACTGGGTTGATAACTAAAACGATGATACAAGATGATCTAAAACTCTGCCTAATATATACATGCGAATAAGGCAGAGTTTTGCATAGGTCAATTTTGTGAGTCTGGGTTTTTATGAAGAACTAGCTTTCCACCCGCGGCATCGCCCGCGCAGTCAAAGGAAAACCCGCATAGTTCCCGTTCCCGTGGGATTTCCGGGTTAAAACCTATCCTAGTTTTGCATAGGTCAATTTTGTGAGTCTGGGTTTTTATGAAGAACTAAAGTACGTCCAACGAGGAGCGATACCAAATGTAAACAAAACACATGCAAGGTCATTGGGAATTGCAGGGGTGCGTAACTTTTTGAAAGTTGGATTTATATAGTTTTAAAAAATATCCGGCAAATTGTAATAATACCAAAAAGGATAGTCTATTTTTATAAATTTTATCATAATTTGAATTATTGTATAATGTAGATTTAAATTAAATAACGCGAATAATAATAATTTTCTGAATCATAAAATATAATATAAGAATAATAAAAATGCCGCCCGAATGTTGGCGAATCCGTCTTGACGTTGTTATGTTTTTGCCGGGAGAACGAGACATTACGACAAAGGCACAAGATGGAAAGAGATAGATATTAGATTGTCAACGCCACAGTTGTTTTTTAGGTGAATGACCTTTTGTATCGCTTCTCGTTGGCCTTCCTTTAGCTTTCCACCCGCGGCATCGC
Organism: Colias nastes; assembly: GCA_907164665.1. Lineage (NCBI taxonomy): Eukaryota > Metazoa > Arthropoda > Insecta > Lepidoptera > Pieridae > Colias > Colias nastes. The sequence continues at coordinate 7,775 of CAJQZM010026889.1, read as the reverse complement.
CCGCGCAGTCAAAGGAAAACCCGCATAGTTCCCGTTCCCGTGGGATTTCCGGGTTAAAACCTATCCTATGTCCTTTCTCGGGTATCAAAATATCTCTATACCAAATTTCATGCAAATTGGTTCAGTAATTAAGGCGTGATTGAGTAACAGACAGACAGACAGAGTTACTTTCGCATTTATAATATTAGTATGGATTAAAAAAAATTTAGGACAGTTCGTGTAGTGGAAAATATTATGAAAATGTTACTTTAACACCATTTAAAACTTCTAAATACTTAACAAAACATAATGTGAAAGAACAATTACCTAATTTCATAAGTACTAGTGTCTGTTGTATCTTCAGGCAGGTCTTTAGGCTCTTGTGGTGTTGGTAATTCCGCTGGACTTACTATTGACGAGTTTTCGTTCTGAAATTCAGATTAATTACATATCACTACATAGTATAAAACAAAGTCGCTTTCTCTGTCCTTATGTCCCTTTGTATGCTTAAATCTTTACAACTACGCAACGGATTTTGATGCGGTTTTTTTTAATAGATAGAGTGATTCAAGAGGAAGGTTTTAGTATATAATTTATTAGGTTTTAGACAAAGCGGGCGAAGCCGCGGGCGGTAAGCTAGTTTAATATTATAAAAAGTAACTGATATTTTAAATTTTGTCGTTTTTGTTACAATTTATTCGAGTTTGATTAGATTCAGTTTACCAAAAAGAGCGCGTGTACCCAGCACACGTGTAGAAGTGAAACTTTTTGGCAAGATTCAAAGATACCAAAATCGTCGCCTTACTCCATGCACGTCATGGAGTAAGGCGTGACGGTACTGCCATGATGCGACATTGCTCTCAAAGCGCCTAAAGAAATTTCACTTCAAAGCTCTTTTAGTTCTTTTACTATCTTGCTTGTTGAAAATAAGACAGCACATTCACACTTTTACTAGTAAAAGATATTTGTTTCTTTTATTTCACTCAAAGACGTGCTTCCAGTCCGACCACACGATGTCGACTGACTATCAAACAATAGATCGAAATATGCAACTACCCGCATACAACTTCTGGATTTTTTATCAACTTTAGTACTTACAGCGGATATATGGTACTTAGAAATAATATGAAGCCTACAGAATACAAAAATCTCACCTGTTCCGTTCTAGACAGATCTCCATCATTATCTAATTCGCCAGCTGGTTGGGTTGTAGATTCACATTCATCTGGAAACAAAATTGTTATGAAAATTAAAATCTTAATTCAAGTAATTTTATTAATGTTTCAGTACGAAGCTAGTGTCCACAAGATTTGTCTTTATTTATATTTTCTACGTTACTGCCTTAAATTTATACGCTCTTATATACGATAAACCAGGGAATTATACATTTTTCTTTCTTTCATTCATCGCAAATAAATATCCTCGCAAGCACTACTCATTTAATTTACTACGGTCCCTTCTATTTCTGTAGTAAATTTTTTGTAAGTGTTCATTTAAACTATGAAAGTAGGAACGAGTATCTTGCTATTTCGTAAGATATTTTACAATTTAATATTAAACTTCTATATCTTACACAAACCTTCGAAATACTATCACACTTACCAGAAACCTCCTCCTCCGGTATCGCTTTAACCTTCTTATCAGCTGCCCTCCTCCTAACCAACTCCGCTATAACCCCATGCAACTCAGCCAGTCTCGCATCATGCGCTCTAGCCGCTGTCGCCGCGCGTTGACGCTCGCTAGCTAGCGCACGTGCGAGCGCGTCGCGTTCCGCGCGCAGACTGACTATGTCGTCGCGCCCGCTGCTTTGTGTCGCAAGCTGTGGAGGGTAGTTTACGAATAAATATTTATCTACTTTACTAGAGGCACATGTTACACCTTAACCGTGTAAATATGCAAGCTTAATTGATAATTTCAGATTACAAACAATTTTTTTTCCCTTGTTTGTGAGAAAACCACAATTTGCCGTAAAAATGCAACTGGGTCGATTTTATTGATGACCAGTGTATTATGTATCATGATAGAGCAACTTTTACAGATAGTATATTTTCTAAAACAATTTTATTGCTCTCTACGTCTCAATTTTTTACAGTAATTTATTCTACCGCATAAATGCACATGTTTAATGAACTTTTAACATTTCGTTGTTTTAATACTATTGTTACAATTTTTTATAACGCGAACGTGCGAAAACATTCCGCATCTTAAATTTATATTGCATCGAATCGCAAATTCCAAGGTTAAAGCGACTTTAAAAATATTAAATAATACCGAAATCAAAAGAACGTGACCCATAGAATAACTATCATCTACATATCACCACAGAATAGTTAAGACTAATAGTACAAATATAACATAAAGCTGAAAATCAGCCAGTAAACGAACATACATTGATAACAGTAAATCACTGTAAAGCACACTACCATTTGCATTGAGGTATACAGGGTGCCCCACTGTTGGTATACTAAGCACAAAGGAGGTTATAGTTTTGCATACGCTGAGTACGTAAAAAATAAAAATACTTATAAAATTCCAGACGCAGTATTTTTTCAAAAAGATGAATTCTTAAAACTCTATGTGTATTGTGTACACCCCTAACAAGCAACCCGCCCAACTTTACTACCAGCACGTGACCTATCGTTTAAGATTATGTTTCATAGACAAAATGCTCACATTAGCGAAGCGGTATAAGCCGGCTGCGCGGAGCTAGAGAAGAAAACATGGATTTTCAGGAAAAATTTAGCAAAACTTTTTTGATGTAATTTTGTTGTTTAAGTATTTTTTACGTGATCAGTGTATGCAAAACTACAAGTCCCTTCGCACTTAGTATACCAATAGTGGGACACCCTGTATAAGTTGCAATTGCTTATTCAATCATAAGAAAATAAATAAAATAACAGCTGTTTTGATTCAGAAAACTTTATTCCTGTCTGGTACCTACTAAGTATATGGAATAAGTAAATAAAAATACATTATTTCAATTGTAGATATACACGTATAGGCATCGGTATTCTAAATTAGTTGTACATGATGTTATTTACTAGAGAATTTATATCGTCTCTAGCAAAAATTTATTCCTAGAATCCTAGTGGAGGTGAACGTCACATCTGATTTGTGTTTTAATATAAAACTCATCACTGTTTAATCAATTATTGTAAAATACATGTGTCAAACTCAGATGTGAAACTTCTTTGGCGAGATTCGCAGATACCAAAATCGTCGCCTTACTCCATGACGTGACGGTATTGCCATGACGTGACCTTGAAATTTTACTCTCAACGCGCTTCAATAAATTCTGCTTAATATTTAGTGCAAGTTTCAAAAGGGTAGCTTTAAAATGGTATCTTTAAAGATGATCGAAACGTGCATATAATAATTATAAGCTAGCGGTGCTTGGTCCGCCATTTTGGGAAATCTGACAGACTTTATGGCGCCAAATACAGAACAATCGGTATGCATTAATTGTATTATGTATTTTATTATGGAAGGTAACCATACTTTGTAAGGTAGCAGGATTGCTTGAAGAATGGAGATATCGAATCTATTCTAATAAAAGCAGTTTGTTGTGTTTGTTTGAACACGGTAATCTCAGGAACTATGGGACCGATTAAAAAAAAATATTTTCGTTTGATCGTGATTAGGTAATGCCCTAACGCCTAATGAAAACTTTTTAAAAAGACGATCTTGCATATATTTTTACAATGCCATCTAGTTTAAAATCAAGAAAACGAACTAGTTAATAGAATACTTAAAGAATTAAAATCCTTTAATGATGATTAGATTTAAGCATCTGTAACTGCAAGAAGGATTGCCTATTCAATAGTTTTAAAATAATTTGACGCATAAAATCTAACATTCCTATTCTTTCGCATTATACGTACATGAATGCCATTCTGTCCAGGTATAGGTGGCGCAGTCACTGGCCGTAGACTTGAGTACCTCCACGACGACTCCCTTGATATATCCTCCTCTCCCATATTAGGGCAGCACAAGTACCAACTCCTACTCCTCCTAACCCCAGTAGTCGAGTCCAATTGCGTCAATGGCACACGACCTACTACCTCAAGTTCTGCTAACAAAGGTTCCTTTTCCTTTGGCTCGGGCATTGGAAACGTTCCCGCGGTAGAATAAGTTTCTTCCAGCTTTCTTTCTGGAACGTTCCATCTATCTCGAAGTGGTGGAATTTCTTTGACAGCTCCATCGTTGAAAATCTCGTTTGTTTCAACATATTCGCTCAGCTCGTTCGGGTGCTGTTCTGTGTCGGCCTGTCGGTCATCTGGACGGTCTTGTCTGCCAGTTTGTCGGTCAGGTTGTCGGTCATGTCGGCCAGTTTCATCCTGGCCGTTTTGGCGCTTGATTTTTTCTAAATCTGCGTAGTAGTAGGCGGTCGAACGCGGCGGTTCGCCGCTGAAGTTTCTGTTCCCCGCCAGTTTGGCACTTTTAGTCCATTTTTGATGATTTAGTCACATTATCATCATATTTTGTGATACATTATTACTTTATTTTATATTACAGCGATCCCTGTTTATCGAAATGTATAATTGGTGATGTCATGGTGTTTTAAAGTTCGTTAATTTTATATAATACTAGCTTCCGCCCACGACATTGTACGTGCATCCTCGTTTTTCCCCGTTCCCGCAAGAATTTCGGGAAATCCTTTCTTAGCGGATGCCTACGTCCTAACATCTACCTGCATGCCAAATTTCAGCCCGATACGTCCAGTGGTTTGGGCTGTGCGTTGATAGATCACTATATCAGTCACCTTTGAGTTTTATATATATAGAAGATTATCATTTATTTCGTTATTACGTGCATCAAAAGTGATTCTATTTTGTTTAGTAGGTATGTACACTTTCATACACACAGATTGTCTGAATCCTAGCGCAGCTATAAATTATTAATTGAATTCTTGGTTTTTGTTACGTACCTAGTTATTTTTATTGAAAATTAAATTTTCTGATAGCTCTTCATAATTTAAATTTAATCTACATTATTATGTTGCGTCAAAAATCCGCATTATATATTGCAAAACACTGTAATTGTAATACTCTTAGGGCTGCTGTACACGGGTAGAGTGAACCATACCTACTACTCTACCAGTTTTACTAGAAATTTTAGTACTCTACCAATCCAATGGTGTCTATATTAGTATATTAAGTTGGATAGTTAGTACTCTGCCGCTCGACTCTACCGATGACTCTACCCGTGTACAGCAGCCATCACTACATATTATAAAACAAAGTCGCTTTCTCTGTCCCTTTGTATGCTTAAATCTTTAAAACTACGTAACGGATTTTGATGCGTTTTTTTAAAAGATAGAATGATTCAAGAGGCAGGTTTTAGTATATAATTTATTAGGTTTTAGATAAAGCGGGCGAAGCCGCGGGCGGTAAGCTAGTTAAATATAAACGGAATAGCATCTCTCAAGCTAAAATCCATCTTACTATGACAAACATAACCTCTTTTATTGCACAGTCGGATAAATACAGCAGATAATACTTTTGTAAGGCTATCACATTATGAAGTGTTCAATTCCATTCCTATGGCTTCCATTGGTTTACTTATCTATTTAAATTAAATACTAGCTAATATAATAACTTGACTACCGAATACACGAAATTTTATTAAAATCGGTCAAGTCGTTTCGGAGGAGTTTGGTTAAATGCTATAGCAGCTTTCTGCTGGTAAAATATTTAAAAAGAATAGTTTTTTAGGTAAATCGCACATTGCAAATTTTAATCTTTATTATGTGCTTAGTGTTACTGTATAATTTATTTTATTTTTCTTTAAGTCACGTTTAAAAGATTGCATTTTTTAAACAAAATGTGTCACGCGGATTCGCCATAGCATAATCTATACTAATATTATAAAGCTAAAGAGTTTGTTTGTTTGCTTGAACGCGCTAATCTCAAGAACTACTGGTCCGATTTGAAAAATTCTTTCGGTGTTGGATAGCCCATTTATCGAGGAAGACTACAGGCTATATATCATCACGCTAAGACCAATAGAAGCGGAGCCACGCGGCTGAAACCGCGGAGCGCAGTTAGTACCACATTATACCTAGCTTATGTGTTATTGTGTTACATACATCAGCGCAAACTATCATCAAGATCGTTTCAGTACTATCGCGTGAAAGAATAATAAACATACATCCATCCTCTTAAAATATCAGTAGGATAATAGGAAAATATATTCCTCTCTTCCTTGATATCATTATCAATTCGAAAGTGTGTGTGTATTTTTTTGTTTGTTTGTATATCTTTCACGTCGAAACAGAACGCTTTTATGTTATGAATTTCTTTGTCTAAAGCTAGTTTATAGCAAATACCTAATTCGCATAGGAATTTATTTTGACTACACGGACGAAGCTGCGGGAGGTGAGCTAGTATATGGAATATGGATGTTCTAGCTTTTTTAGCATTCACACACATTTAAGCTAACAACTGTACAAATCTACACATGTCGCTAAGCAAACTTTGTAAAATGCATATTGCTACAGACAGATCACGATTGCGTAATTGGTGTTACATTACTTCCCACCCCCCTGGGAGGGATAGATGGGGGGAGGCGAGGCCGTCGCAGTACAGAGTTAAAAAGGGTAGGAATTTCACATGTATGCCAGTTTATTATCTAGTCTAAACTACTGAATCAATGCATATTTTAGGGTTCCGTAGCCAAAATGGCAAAAACGGAACCCTTATAGTTTCGTCATGTCCGTCTGTCCGTCTGTCCGTCTGTCCGTCTGTCACAGCCGATTTACTCGGAAACTATAAGTACTACAGTGATGAAATTTGATGGGAATATGTGTTGTATGAACCGCTACAAAAATATGACACTAAATAGTAAAAAAAAGAATTGGGGGTGGGGCCCCCCATACATGTAACTGAGGGATGAAATTTTTTTTTTCGATGTACATACCCGTGTGGGGTATCAATGGAAAGGTCTTTTAAAATGATATAAAGTTTTCTAAAAAACATTTTTCTTAAAGTGAACGGTTTTTGAGATATCAGCTCTCAAAGTCGTAAAAAGTATGTCCCCCCCCCTCTATTTTTATAACTACGGGGTATAAAATTCTAAAAAAAATAGAGGTGATGCATGCTAATTAACTCTTTCAACGATTTTTGGTTTGATCAAAGTATCTCTTATAGTTTTTGAGATAGGTTGATTTAACTGTAATTTATTATATTTGCTGCTACGGAACCCTTTGTGCGCGAGCCCGACTCGCACTTGGCCGGTTTTATTTAGGTGTTATTCCGGTAGGTACTGACTAAGTCACAGGGAAAACTCCTCAATATCCGTGAAGTAGTTTTCGCGTGAAATAATCTGTACGTTCCTACAAATATTAAAAAAAAATATGAAATAGGAGAGTAATTTATTCATTAACACAGAATATTGCGAATTCTAACTATCTAGATTCTAGATATCTAAATTTACGACATTCAGGGGGTATGAAAGCAGTATTATGCTGTAATTTTTTCACACTGCAAATAAAATTATCATTCAAAAATTGTAGATTTGTTTAAGCGCTCCAGGAACAGCACAAATGTTGCTAATTAGCCACATTTTATTGCTGTTGTCTCCTTTTTCTCTATGGTTAAATCTATTAGACATCACGTGTTATCATGTTATTGTTCGATTCTCACCCGGGGCAAATATTTGTGTGATGAACATAGATGTCTGTTCGAAAGCTTAGTATGGGACATGGGATCAGATCGTGCCGTGTGCGAAAATTGTCCTGAAATATTTATTTACTAGCTGTGCCCGCGACTTCGTCCGCGTGGAAAATTGACTTTGGA
>CAJQZM010026886.1:0-21074 GCA_907164665.1 Colias nastes | reverse complement strand
GGGAGCATTCTTTCGAGCAAGCACTGTTATTTTCAAATGCTTTTTTTTCTATTATTAAATTATACTAGCAATATATTTTTGACATAAAAATATTAAGAAATGTATTCAGTTTCAGAGATTTCATATATTTTTGATCTATAGTCAGTGCCAATAATACAAGGAGCGTTCAAAAATGTCTCTTTCAACTTAAGTACGTCTCTTGCGGGTGAGAGAAAAAAGGGTCAAAAACAAAACGTAATAATTTCATATTTTATTCGAAATAAGACTTGTTTCTTACATAATGTAACATAATAGGCACTAACGATACTTATAAGAATAAAAACATATAGATCCATGCTACCAAATTCGTACTAAATCAATTGAAACGCAAATATGACGGAATTTTCTACAATTTTTTGACTTTGTACTCTAATAAAATTTAAAATGGCAACAGTAATGGCTGAAAAGGTTAATTATTATGTAGCCTACTAAATAGTGAACAAAATAAATATAAGATCAATCGTGTTTGCCAACGCTTTGAGGTCATAAATACAGATTTTGTTGGACACGCGTCGTAGGCACCGCGACCGCTTCTAGACGCGGTGAATTGACTGTCCCACGCGCCTCGCGCCCGGTCACCGGTGTAGTGAACGGATATAGTCGGCTTTCATGTGTAATATTGTGTAACAAAAAATTAAAAACATTGTCAATGTAATATTTGTCAAATGTGATGTATGATCTGTCACCGAAAAAGATCGAGAAAAGCAAGAAAAATAATAATTATATAAAGAGAGAATAATAAAAGTATAAACATGTTCAACGTGAGGCAATTTGTTAACAAGAATCTCGTGGTCCTCATTATAATTCCACTGATCGCGGGAAGCCACTACGGCTGGATGAAATTACAGAATGTCGACGTTCTTGTACCAGAGAAAGATAGGAAGAGTTTACCAGCGGTATGTACATCTAGAAGTTAAACCATGCTTTATGAAACCTAAACACATTAACAAGAATCCTTTACAGAACCTTACACTTAACATCTGAGATTGTAGAGCCAAAAATACTGGAATTTAAATACTGAAAACAGTCTGAATATATCAGTAAAATTATTATATAAATAGCTGTATACATTATGAAAATTTTCACACTTACCAAAATATTTAGACTTGGATATTACAAAGTTACAAGATGAATTTAAATTAACATTTTATATGCTGTCTGAAACTGATGCGAAAGAAAATTGTGGTTTTACTGTAAAACCACAATTTGCTTTCATACTTGTGAAGTTATTAAATTTAATTTCATTAATAATTAAACAGTCTTATTAAACTTTCTTTTTAATTTTCTTTTTACTATTTCCAGATTTTCCAAGAATAAGAACATAATATGAAGTGGACAAGAGGTTTTAAATAATATGTGATGGAGGATATTGTTAAACTACCTATTAGATAATACTTTATGCTGTTAGAAAAGGTATAACTAAATAAATTTTTCTTAACAGTTGTTTTATTTTTAAATGGCTGTGAAGCATTTAAATAAAATGGTTTATAGCTAATCTTTAATTCTTTTTAATTACATGATTCGACATCATCACTCCTAATGTTTCAAATTATTACAGTGGAATCCGTTTATTATGACATCGAAGGGAATCAACAAACACATAATAATTGGATGTCATACAAAGCATTTTGTAAAAAATAAACAATCTCCTGTTTTTGTTAGTAGGTATGTATTTATTTCAATACAGAGGAAAAATAACTAAGAAACTACACATTGAGACAAAAAAACAAAAAAAGGTCTGAGCGTGTACATCTTCGGACATCACATAATTCTCCCAAACACTGTCAAAAGTGTTAGAAATCATTTCAGTCACTATGTATAACCAGACAATTAATTATTAAACATTGGTCACAATAAACGACATGTCACTATTACAAAGTCATTTTATCCGAATTTTTACATATAATTTTATATGAAAACCAAACTTCGCTGTGTAATATGTCATAATAAGCGGTCTGCGGTTGGTCAATATAACCGGAGTCATTATAAAAGGATTCTACTGTACTCTTACTAGAAAAGATATATACTTTAACAATAATTCATTCATTCCATAAAAGTGTGCTTTTATAATAAGCAACAATATAATGTGATAGAAAGACAATATATTACATAGTTTGTCTATAATTTCATTGTATGAAACGGCATTTTAGTTCATAAATCTTGCCCATTATAGTCTTCTCAAATGAAAAAATGTAATAATCTGATGTTTTTTAACAAATAACATTACTAAATGGTATAATGGTAAAAAATCAAGATGCTGATTTATTTAAGAATCAGCTGTGTTATCTAAACTGTAAAGTATGTATTTAACATTATTATGTGAAACTACAAATATAAAAAGACGTGTGGCACTCGGGGACTGCCGCGGTAAAGCTATTGCATGCTATGCCTTCAAGCCACACCTCCGTGCCCGTCGGAGTGGGGAGCGTGAGGTTTTTTCGTTACGGAATTTCTCGATTCGATCCCCGCGCTCAAGGCCCGCGATAGAAGCTATGCAATAGCTTAATAATTATGAACTCACAATTCTGAACATTTTTTTTTTTTTTTTTTTTTTTTATTGTGTGATAGGGAAGCGCTTGACCACGATCTCGCCTGATGGTAAGCTGAGATGTGGCCTATGATGGAGCGCGCTTCCCTAGAAGGTACCCGTTCACTCTACGCTTGAAGACCCCCATATTGTACTCGTCGGGGAACACATACTCAGGAAGCATGTTCCAGTCCCTCGCGGTTCGGATGAAGAATGAGGGTACATCCATAACATGAGGGTAGTTGTTAAATAAAACAAACAAAAAAGTGTGAAGTCCCATGTCGCCTAAAAGTGGGGTAAGGGGCAGATGCATTATACATCTGTTTCACTGATCGATTTTCTTTAGGGACAAGTAGATGATCAGCCTTGTGTGTCCTACCAGACCGAGACATTTTTTTTTCTTCGTCTCCACCGAGAATCGAACCCAGGACCTCTCGGTGCTACACTCACGTGTCAACCACTGTACCAAGGAGGCTGTCGAAATAAAACAAACAAATAGCAATAAACATTTAATTTAACGTCGCGGTGCTAGTCATATAGTGGGGAGGTGGCCTCGGGACTCCATCTCTGTCTTCTTCTTGGGCTGGGATCGCTCGTTCACTATCAGCTGAGGTAGCAGTGGCGATGATTGTACCTGTAATGTAGTGAATTTAAATTAATATATCATACTTTTATGTTTTTATTTCTTACTAGCTTTCCGCCCGTGGTTTCGCCCGCGCAGTCAAAGAAAAACCCGCATAGTTCCCGTTCCCGTGGGATTTCCGTGATAAAACCTATCCTATGTTCCGGGGTAAAAAGTAGCCTATGTCCTTTCTCGGGTATCAAAATATCTCTATACCAAATTTCATGCAAATTGGTTCAGTAGTTAAGGCGTGATTGAGTAACAGACAGACAGACAGAGTTACTTTCGCATTTATAATATTATAGTATGAATTACTTGCTGTTTCTCTTATGCCATGTATGTCTATGTCTGATTTTCCCGATATTATATTTTAGTCCTAAATTTAAGTAAGTACATACTTAGAGGTCTATTTCTAAATGTAACTTGCTCACTAAATTAGAATTCTGATTGATTACAATGAATAAATGATACAATTTTGTGTTACCGCAGTAGGATATATTATTATATTTATATTTTCTACATAAAGCACCTATATTACTAATACAAATAAGACTTTTACAGTACAAGGATACTTTACTCTTTTACAATACAATTTATTATGATGATAACCAATATACTAGACTAGAGTCTCTGAAAAATACAATACAATTAAAAATGTCATCCTAAAATACAAACTACCTTCAAATATTGCTTATAATTTTAAACTAGGAAATGAGGGTACCTCAAAAAGTTCACTTATTTCCCTTTACTTTTCTTGGACAAAGCAGTGCTATCAGATATGTGTGTAGATGTCTCTTCATACAACGCTCGTGATCTTTCATTGAAATTTTGCTGTTTTGACAAAATAGTGTATATAATCTCTATTCTTATAGGTAACCAAATAATTTTTTGCGTTGGCCACTTTGATTTTGTGATGGGTAAAGTCTTAATTAATTATTTCGCGACATTAAAACGGCCATCTTATAATACTGTGGTTTTATATAGGATAATGATTAATGATGAATAGAAAACGATTTTTTATGAGAACAGTCAACAGACTTACCTAAAACGTAGGTACGCAATATTTAGTCTCAACAACAACCAATCATACCAGCAATCCAGATCTATCCTATCAAAATCCCATCCATACCAGTCCAGCCGTTCACACACCACATACAAACCTGCGCCCTCCGGATCCGCTCGTACTCGTCATGGTCAGAGGAAGGTAAGGTAAATAGAAAGTTCTCGAAGATCGGATGCCGTAAGAGTTGTTCGCACGTCCACCGCATTAAGGGGTCTTTGTCCAGGCATTTCTGGAAGCCCAGAAACTTCTATAGACTATATATTTATATTTGAGATTGAAACTATACAATACATTATAATTACTTACATTACTTACTAATATATTATATCAAATACCTTCCACTGAAACTTGAATATAAAAACAGTTATAGAAATTACTAAAAAAAATATATTGAACATGTAGCTAATTAATAAAAATGAATTGCTGTGTTACAGTGTTAATCTTTTTGTTATTTTAACTATCGTATCGTCTATAATAGGATACGAAGTCGTTATTTTTAAAATACAATAAATAGCTTCCTAGTATAAACGATTCTATTTATTTATTAGATTTATTTGCGAAGAGTAAGATATATTTTATCCAGTTGATATATTATGAATGAAATAAACATCCGCACAATAAAACATTGCTAGAAAATTAGCAACTCTTGATAGATGGCGCGAAATATTCATTTAAATATGTACATAAGAAGTATTTAGAAAAAGCAGAACTAAGATAATTTCAGTGGTTTCTTTAGTTGTGGTTGGATCAAGGTAGGGAAACGGCGGGATAACGAAAAAAAATAGAATATATTTAAAAAAAGAACCAGAATAAACTGTTGTATTTTTAGGTTCTTTAAATAGTCTAATAGTTCTCACCTGCAAAAAGTCTAAAATCAGTTCATTGTTCGCGTATCGTGGTGGTATCTTCTTTTCTAGCGGCTCGAAGTTAGTAGGTTCTGGTAAAGCCAATCCCTGCAAATTCATAATTAGGACCAATTAAATACTTATTTTTACTATAAAACAAAACGTAATCAATGTTTGTAGCTATTTTTCTTACAAAGTTAATTTCTTCAATGAAGGTACCTGCACACACTACACAGGCCAATAAATTGCATATATAATATTTCTAACTTTACAAAGCACAGATATTTTTTTAACACATTACTTGTTCTAGCTTTACATTTATTGTGTTACCTGAAAAAACGAGTTTTGCGAGAAAATCATCATATGCCGTGGCAGCAGATCTCCAAGGGTCTTCCTAATTAGATATAATTGGTCTAAATCACTCTTTCCCGGCCACAACGCCTCGCTGGACAGGAGCTCCGCGAACACGCACCCTGGAAAGTTCTAGAATGTTTTAGGCGGCAATCGAACGTTCTAGAAGATTTAGGCCGCACATAAGTAATTTGTTATGGTTTGGAGAAAAAATATGTGGAATGTGCTGTTTTGTTTCTGTTAGTATACTTACTGGCCCGCTTTCAAACTGTTTGTCTTTCTATATCAAGTTAAATTTGATAAAAACGCTAGCCTAGCCTAACCGCTACATTCATAGACCTAACCTAACAATATAAATATTTTTACTTTCGCTAGCTACTAGTTATTATTCTGTGCTTTGGCGAAGGTAACTATCAGGGGAATGATGGCCTAAATTATCATAAAAGATACAAAACTTTTAAATACCCAGTTACAGGTAGAATCTAGGATACCTAAATCGAGCTAGAAACGAGGTTAATATGCTACAAGATTAGCCGCTTGGCCCGAACTCTCTCCATTAATTTATGTTAAGTAACCCCTTTGAGCATAAAGCGGGGCAAGTAGGTAAAAAGAATTATAAATTTAGAATGCAGAAATAGTGAAAAATAAAAGTAGGTAGATATATAAAAAAATGGATGGAGATATAGTTAGATGGACTTAAATAATCATACAGCAAATAATGCTCCAATTTGATCCCTATCTCATAAGAAGCATAATGAAATTATTAAAATATAAACAACATAAAATCAAATTTGTAATATTATGAACGTGTAAAATGTTATTTCCAACTTTACAGGCAGACATTAACGCAACGTAAATAATACAAAAATAAAGAATATTTCCAGACTCCCAGGAGAACTTTAATTTTAGAATAATTATAAATATAGATATTTTTTAACTCCCACTGATATTCCGAGAATTCTTCTAAAAGCTCTTGATCTCCTGCAGCGTTTGAATTTAGCTTCTTATATTGTTTCATTTTTAATACCTACGGCATAATTATAATAAACTAGCCATCTATCTGTTATTACTAACCGTAGGGAATGTAGAATTTAGTTAACTATTATCGAAAGTGTTGTAATACACCTTCAGCACACTACCTTCGATAAATTTTCTTGTTTTAATCGTAAAACTGATTGGATTTACCATTGTATAACAAAGTGCCTAATCAGTTTTTGGGAAAATATACCTACAAAAACATATTGAGATAAAGCTATATAAAAAATTCTTTTGCCATCTTTCCAACGGTAGGACACATTAATTTTACGATAATGACAATATACAAAGCAAAACAATAAAAACACCATAAAAGCTCATATCCTTAAATATGATTTATAAATAATAACTCGGAAAAAGCTTTTTTTATACGGCAGCATTAACATTTCAAGTACATCAAACATGAATCACGGAAGAAATTGCAGTGAGAACAAAGAAATTACAGGCACATCTCTGTACCATCCTTACTCTAAAGTCTAAAGGTTAACCAGTATAAGACGTTGAACCGCACAAAGGTACATAACGGAGTAAGGAGTTTATTATGTTTTGAGCTTTATGCCATAAAAGGTTACTTGGTACTGTGGGTTCATATTATTTTAGGAAACAATGAAAAATACGTGAACATGCTAACGCCAGTGAAAGAAAGAGTATATAAGTGCAGATTTTTCTCTGTTTGGCGTCAAGAAATTCGTCTATACGAATAAAACGATTATTGCGTTTGAATAAACACATAATATTATGACGTCACAAAATGGCGCACAATCGATCCTTTTCTTAGTTGAATCCGCGAAAAAACACGAGTTTAATTACGTTAGGTAAATGTTTAATTTTTAAAAAACAGCAAAAAATCCATTATGTTCGTCCAATATATAAGCTAATAAAGTCCTTACCAATAGCCCAAACGTCCACAGGCGTGCTATACATGGTGTCGCCGACCAGCAGTTCTGGAGCTCTATACCACCTGGTGGCCACGTAGTCCGTATAGCTCTCACCTGGACCTGGACATGTTGGCGGAATACTTTTTAGAATTAATTTGATATTTTACTTTTATAGCATTCAAATGCTTTTTAAATATATTCCTTTTTTAAATAGAAAAAATCGATCACTACGAGACGGGACCGCGGGATTCGAAACAATGGATGGCGTAAGGGAGTAGTGGCGAAAGACGCGGATTCGAATCCCGCCTCGTGATCGGATTTTTTTCTATTCTTTATAAATTTATATACTTGTTGGAATGTCCGAAAGTATCTAGATAAACATACACAATTTATGGACAGATAAAAATACCGACTCTATTTTGGAAGTAAGTTATGAATGAAGATAATTGTCAGTTCATATCATTTCATTGTACCCAACGTCGTATTAACAATTAGACGAATAATATCACATTTCAAGTCTCATTTCCTGTAGGAACTTTACAGTCTAGACGAATAATATAAATTAATAAACCAGTACTGGATTAACTAATATGGCGATAGGGAAGGATTTAAGATAGGTAGATACTATATGACTGTTCAGATCTATGCAATACCTTCAGGCTTCATAGTTATTTTTAATAGTTATTAAATTTTGTTAAATAGGTGAGGCTATAATAAAAATATGAATTCATAGCGAAGCATCGTCACCTTGTACATTACGACAAAATTATAATATTATCCTGCAATTACATCTTCAGAAACTATGTTTGAGAACCCGTAGATGGTATATCAAAGCCGATACTAATCTCACTGATGTTAGTAACCGTTATATCACTCATAAACGCATTAGGGTCATTCTAAAACCACATTCTAAGTAAAATAACTACTAAGACCTACTGAATTATATAGCCTACTTAATACTAAAGTAAAGTATTTTTATTGATCAACATGAGCGTAAGTAGTCAAATTTATAAAATGATTTTAATAAAATCTCTTGATTCATTTAACATATTTAATCAATTCATATAAGTCATAAGTACCTAAATGAAATAAAGCAAAAAACAAAGTAAATAATGTTTCTAATTAATTCGATAAAATAAGTACTATGATATAATACGGTTCTTACTGGTAATCGAAAGCTTATTGCAGGATCTTTCCCGTTGCCAAATTTGAAGATTAAAAAGCTTAATTGAATAAATATATTGGTAGTATAGTGGGTTTTATCTTAATCGTAATGTAAGCTATCTGTAGCTCTACCATATACCTCCTGCTTATATTTATTCCAAATATATTTATAGGGCATGTAAAGTACTTATCAATAGTACGGTTTAGAACCGACTATACAAGACGTTATTTTTTTGTCCATAAACTAACTACAGAAGTTGAGTAACTTCCTTAGAATTCTTGACACAGACCTTAACCTTTTGTAGAATAAAAACAATCTGTGTACAAACTTTTCATTGTTATTCTCCGATCAATCAAGTGCTTAGTACCTCTGTATTTATATTGAAACATTCAAACTGTTTATTCACGTTTTTAAAGACCTGGACTGGCTGATTGATTAAGGTATACTTAATCAATCAGCCAGTCAATTTTTTTCAGGCTTTAACCGTAGCCGATGCCTAGCTCTTTGAATTCGTTCACGCAAACCGTTTTCCTAACTTTCTAGGGCCTTCGGTGAAAGGGTCCTGGCTGGATTCGGATTTCCTCTGCCTAAAAACGGACTATTGAATATCCTATGTTCGATAGAGCTGCTCTCAGTGGAGGAATCGCGGGTATTACCTATAAGAATTCATTAACAACTTATTGTTAAGTAATATAAGACATTAAGTAATTCAAGATTCTATGACTCATAAACCCAGACAACTCTGAAAGCAATTAGCAGTGTCAAGTTGCCATCAAACAAAAAAGAAACATAGCTTAAAAGCACTCAGCTGTGCCAAAAATAACCGCCATTAATCCACGTAACTGAACCGCTAGTCGTGACCTTGGCAATTTGCATTGGTGAAGGTCATGACGTCACGTTGCAGGCGTTGTTCGCTAAATACCTATGTACCTACCTAATTCAGTCTAGATTTAGATTAGCGTATATGGTATGGGTCTTGTACTAAAGGTCTCGTCGGATGATGGATTGATTGGCGAAGCTTATGGTTCATAGATTAAATTAAACTTAGAAGTAACATTAAAGTTATTACCTACTACCTACTTGAAAAATTATTATTATGTATTCTATCTCCTTTTTAAATTCAACTGTTATTAATTATGCCAATCCAACACGACATCTATTTTGTGTATTTCCGTCCACTAGGTACCTACTCAGAGAGAGCTTTTTTAGTGCAAATCTAAGAATATGTTTTTCTTATTTCATTGCATATTATCTTGTCTATGAAAAGTAACTTTCTTCTTCCTTACTGTCTATTTAGTATGTTATTACATAAAAATCTCTAGTATATAACTGTATCTACGCCTGTGTCTATAATATCTATGTATCTTTAGCTAGGTAGGTACCTGATATGAGCCTAACCTAACGGCTAACTGATAGCACCTAAACAAGTTTTACCTTAATCCAAGATGATCATCTCACACATACATTTCGCAAATCCCCTGATGAGATATTTTCATAACATACACACTTATGTTGTAAAGAACATTAAAACATCGTAACATGTAGGTCGCTGTGTTGTGATTTCTTTTCATAAATTACGATTTGTATACGACATAAAGATGAGCAAATATTTTTTTAAGTAGCAGTTTAAATAATACTTTATGATCTGCCAATTACATAAGAGATGGGGATAATAATTATACTGCTTCTTAAATTCTCTGAAAATTGTAAGAATCTAATCTATGAGAGCTACTCTAATGAACTCTATATATTTTCGAAATGCCATCTAAATCCCAAAACTTCTTAAAACGAACGATCCTGTCGGGTGAAATTAACATAATTTCAAAATACCTAACGAAAAGTAAGATTCGGTAAAAAATGAATGAAAAGACTAAGCCGCTTGTGCTTCCTACCTAGCTTATTTATCTGTTTACAGTAATTTATCTATGAACTTTTTTATGTACATAAAACTGGCACTTCATTCATATTTTCATTGATACATTATTCACAAAGGTGTAAAGCGTAAACATTATGCCCGCATGGACATAATTTTTAGTAACAAACACATGCTAAGTAAACCGTGCGTTGCTACACGCATTAGACCGTACATATCTTCTTGACCGGGGCTTTAAAACATGTCAAGGACTAACTTACTATTCAATCTATACTAATATTATAGAATGGTTATGGTATTTTTGAATGGAAAAAGAACTACTAGACTGATTCAATATTTTTGAATGTTTGCCACTAACAAACTTAAAAATAAAAAGCTCTTGTATCATACGTGTATTAACCAGCAGAAAAGTAAGATTATACCTGACTAGCATATTTTATTTCTGTTTATTTTAAGTTATTATTTAAATTATATCTAACCTTTCCTTGCTTATAATGAAGAGGGACAAGTAGAAGTGACTGTGAGTTTATTATAAACTTAAAACTGACATATACTTAATTACAATAATTTACATAATATTATACACATTATAATTTTGTCCATAATATTATAAAACATATTACGATTTCGATACAACTTTACACGGTTCCCTAAGTTGAAGTAGGTAAATGTAGGTAAGTCATTTGAGTCAAATTTGACAAACTGACCAAAATTTCACTGATACCAATTACCATAGATACTTGTTAGAGATACTTGCACATACTTGTGATAAAATACAGTTTATCAAAGCAAAAACTCAACCTGTATTGTTTTATAATAAGCAATTCCCTTGTAGATATAATACCTAATTATGCAGCGACTAAAGACATGTAGATATAATTCTCAAAAATCCACGTGGCCGAATAAAAGAAGGTTTTCCAATAAATAGAGCAGAAATATAACGCTAGTCAAAAATCGTAGCCCAGTGGAAAGTAGATGGGAAGTGTAGATTGCAATCCGCTCTTATCGACGATCGGCCTTACTTATATAAGGCTACCTGCCTTATAATGTTATCGTTATGGGTTATTTTAATGGGTGTTTTATGGTATTATAATAGGTATGAGTTATTACATGTGCATATGCACATGCATAGTATACTGAGAAGAATTTTGTGTATGTTTGAAATTATTAAACTGGGAGCTAAACTTATAAAACATTCACATTTTAAAATGTAATGTAGGTACCTGTTATTTTAGATGATACCTAGTATTTTGCTAGCTACAGTGACAACTACACCAACAAATCCTAACAAAAAATCTAATATTACTAGCTCCAAATACGTCTTCAATACTTCGTAGAGAAATAGCTACAAAAACATAAATTTAATAGGTACTAGCTCTCCTCCTGACGTCCACTCCGAACGGAATCATGATGTGAACTGAGTATTCTGAGGAGCAGGAGCCACCTAGGATGAGGAAAGGACATGTAAAATCGGGAAGGTGGTTTCAAAATGGGCAGGTTAGGGGAATAATCTTCTTCAGTTTTATATTTTGTCAAAACTTTTCTAAGAAATCACATTGTTTTCTTTTTGTACAGAATATGTTAATCGTTTGTTTTGGCTTTCGGATAGTGGGATTACGGACTCAAGTGTCCTTTACACTTGAGCCTGCAATGCCAACCCAAAAATCCCAGCATCTAACGCAATTTAAATCACTTTTCAACATTACCATTCATACCAATTTTAATTCTACAAGGCAGCAATACAAAGTGATCATAAAGTTGAAATTTGTGTGTAGTTAGTCAGTTAGTTATTTACCCAAGGCAGAATGTTTAAATGTATTCTACCTGAACTAAGATAAAACAACAAAAAGCATGAAAAATTTTCACAATTCATTCTAGCACATTTCTACAAATTAAAATACGCACTGATCATCCTAGCGAAGCCAAAGTCGCACATCTTGACCACACAATGCAACGACTGCCCTAGATGATCTGCTTTGACAGCAGACCATGGGGCAGACGCTTTAATTCTATTGTACGGTGTACCCAAGGCACAGCAACAAAAAAAAAGCATGCAAAATGTTCACAATTAATTATGGCACATTTCTACACTAAAATACGCACTGATCATCCTCGCGAAGCCAAAGTCGCACAGCTTGACCACACCATCGCTGGTCAGCAGGATGTTCTCCGGCTTCACATCGCGGTGGATGCAGTTGTGCCGGTGGCAGTACGCCACGCCCTGCAGCGTCTGCCATATGATCTGCTTTGACAGCAGTTCGGGGCAGCCCTGTTGGACGTGTTCTTGGTGTTATTAGATGAACTTATGCAGAGCAAGCAGCCACCCTCGGTGGTTCACGCGATTTCATCGCACACATAGATTGAGCTGCTTTGCACAGCAATTGCTTCGCTCTATTTATTAACAATTTTATGTAGCTGATATAAAACATAGGAGATAAATAAATGTTTTTATTATTTGAATAACTTTATTAATTATGAAAATTAATTATTAATAAAGTATTTGCATTTAAAACACAACCGTAATTTGTATTATAGTTAAATTTATAATTCATGTTTATAAATATCTCCCGCATAAGCGAAATAATTAAAACAAACAATCTGACATTTATTTACATAAACTAATTAAGTTTGCTTAAAATTTTACTGTGAAAATTCGTAAATTATATCTACAGCTTGTTTTTAAAAATTTTAATATATTTTGTGGCTTGCGTTATTCTTAAAAAAGCCTATTAACTAATTAATTTGCAGACAATTTTTTAATAAGTTTATCCAATTACATGGAAATCATACTTTACAAGTTATGAAGTCAATCGAGTAACAACCAATGCTTTCACTTGAAATAATAAAAAGGTTGTATAAAAAAATGGCGCCTTTTCCAAACAATACATAAAAGGCTTCAAGGTTCCAAGATGCAGCGGAGACATTATTTCATTACGAAATAACGCAATAAAACGATTATAAATTATAATTGATAAAGATTTACGACAGCTGCATGTTGTAAGCATAATTTCGATATTCGACTTTAGGATGTTTGTGCAAGATGCCGGAGTGTGGAAGGTCGTTTTATTGCACATTATTAGAGAGAATCACGTTTTCTTTAGGTATTCAGAATCAAAAGTGCTTCACGCACGTGGTAGCTAGCTGGGATAAGTGGTCCATGTGTCAATAGACATGTTGGTATTAAAACTTTAAATGAGTAACTTAAGTTTCTTGCCGGTTCTTCGTGGGACTTTACAATATAAGTTCCTTGCCAGTTTTTCTCGGTTGATGCCATCGAGATATATGTACTACGTGTACATATATCTCGATGGTTGATGCGATATTAGTAAGGTTGGTGAGGTTGTTCATAAAAAACAAAAACAGTATTCATAAACACTTATAAAAGTTTACTTGAATGAAAAAGTTTAGAATTTGAATTAAAAATCCAGTCCTTAATGCATTTTGCAAATTTTATGCCGATCTAAGTAACTATATACATATATATGTATACTATATACCTAGGTAATTTTTCAAATTTTATATGTACTACCTACCTTCTCGATTTTTTGTTAAAAATTAAAATTCAATAATTTTCGCAAGTAGTAGGAAATGCTGATGATTTAACATCTGTCTGACAGATCTTATTGCGGAAAAATAAAATAAATCTACCCATAAAAGGAACCTCTCGATCTCTATATTGAGTCGCTCACGCCATAAATTGACTTCTTGGTATTTAATCGTATAAATTACTTGTAATATTGTATAGTCTTTTTTGAGGTATATTTTTAATTTATAAAAGAACACTGTCGAATTAGGTTAGAATCCTGTAATGATAGTAAGTTCTATGTGATGTAAATAAATAAATAAAATAAAATAAATTAAAGACACATTTTGTGTTATCATTTGTTTGTTGTTTGGAGTCAAATAAATGTTTCATTATTGAAGTAAAACTTCATTGGGCTCGTTGAGAGTAAGATTTCAAGGTCGCGTCATGGCAATACCGTCACGTCATGGAGTAAGGCGACGATTTTGGTATCTTTGAATCTTGCTAAAGAAGTTCCACTTCTGACACGTATGCTCGGCACACACGCTCTTTACTCGCAACGAATAAAAATGTTTAGTTGTAACTTTGTTACCTACTACATATTAATTAAATTATTGATCGACTCATACAAATATTTCCAATAGCAATATTGTAGTTTTTAACCTTCCAAATTCATTATTTTTAATAAATTATCAGGTCTGTTTCATTTCAACTTGAACCTCAAGTTTATTGACAGGCATTCAAACGATTTCTATTATGTAAAACTGAAAGACTACCGTATTTTATAGCTAAAACTGGGTTTATTGGTTCTGTTAACAATTTATTATTTTCAGCTAATGGCTCGAGGTCAAAAAGGGCTTAGGTAAATTTTTATTCTAAATTCTAATAGTTACTCATTTTAGGTATGTATTTAAAAAGAGTTAAGATTTGAGTGTGTTACGCATGATTATAACATACATTAATTGTACCAAATATAATATATATATATATCTATAGTCAAATCAAAATTGTTATTCATACAGTAACAACGTATAAACAGTAATAAATGATTTATTATGAAGTTATGAAGAATATGGAAGCGAATTACAGACCCTCAATAAATAAATAAAAAGGTTTAATCACATCTTTACGTACGTTAATAATTATTGAGCCTAACAATTATTCGTGTTTTTCATGCCTACGAGTAGAAAAAAAGAAAAATAAAGAATCAAATTTTTAATTGCCTTTTTTATTAACAGATAGGTAAAAGAAAAACAATCTATGACGTAGGTATATCATAACATATCTATAACATTTTTTCCATTGAAAAATAGGTATATTGAATATTCGAGTAAGTAAATTTAAATTGTGCCTACCTACTTGAATATCAATTGTAATTTTAAATTAAAGTTTATTTCATAATTTCAACACTTTCAAATTGTCATCGATATTAGATAGTTATTGTAATATTTATCAGAAAAAGATAATATTATATTTAATTCAACACAAGGTGAAAAACGGCACGTGAGGCCGTGTCTAAAATAACTCGTTTCGCGTAATTAAGCCGATGCAATTGGTTAAGCAATCGTTACATTAGGACGGCCATTTTTAGTTATTGGCTCATATTATATTCATTGCTGCTACGGCCTACGACTGTTTCTCGCTTCGCTCGCTCGTGTTCCGCTTTCTATAACTTATGCTTACTATTACTTATGGTTTTAATTATATGTAGTAAATATATGTATACTATAAGTAATAATGCAATTTTTATTGTGACTGAAGTGTTTGAATTTTGTATTTAATTCATGAATGAAGAACTTTTACAATATAATATTATTATAAACTAGAAAAAATCAAATGATTGCGATAATGCCATAATATATCATAATTATAACTTTGGAAAAAAATAATTGGACGAATGTTCCACTTAAGGCTGCAGTCTAGCAAAATTGCGTTTTCAACAAGTTATTTGACAATTTTTTCCCGGCTATTGAAATGATAAACTGATTTCTTTTTCTTGTTTATCAATTAGTGTTATATACGCAATGCGCGTGGATTTTTTCACATTTATAAAGTTACTTTATGTTACCTTAATCAGGCCTTCAAGATAAGTCTCTTTCCCCCAAAGACATTTCGAGCTAAGTTTGTGCACTCACTACGTTGCAACCGATTACAATTTATACAATTTGATCAGCGCATTATTATCCTTATATAGTCGTAATTAAAATCTGCTGAATACAATTGCCGAAAAACTTATGATTTTCCTAATTAGAACGTTATAAATTCATTAAATTTCCCATTTTTTGCCTTACAAAAAACTATTGATAAATACTGCTAAAAGTTATTTTTTCCATTAATTTATTCGAGTTGGTTGAAGACCAATGAGTATTGATCCTTTAAAATTTTTTTTTGAATTTTGATAATTCTTTAAATATTAAAAAAATATTTAAAATAATTAGGAAAAATCCTAGCGAATTTCTTCAGTCGCGCTCCTTGGGCCGGAGCGTTCTGACGTGTGCTCTACGCTCGATTTTCCTTCATACCGAAGTGAAAGTTGCTCTACTTCATTAAATTTAATATTTTTGTTAATTGATTATTTTTATCTTAGTTTTGTGCAAATATTCGTATTTTTAAACATTTGATTTCGATATGGAAAATAAACGAAAAAAAAAATGTGTGCGTGTACTAGAGTACACACGTAAGAAGTGAAACTTCTTTATGACCTTATTTTTCAAAAAATAATTTACTATCTACACTAATATTATAAAGAGGAAAACTTTGTTTGTTTGTTTGTTTGATTGATTGTAATGAATAGGCTCATAAACTACTGGACCGATTTTAAAAATTCTTTCACCATTCGAAAGCTACATTATCCACGAGTAATATAGGCTATATATTATTACGCTAAGACCAACAGGAGCATAGCCACGCGGGTGAAACCGCGCGGCACAGCTTGTATACAATATTACAGAAATACGTTAGTCTAACACGCTCGTCGCTTCGCTCCTCGCTACCTATTTAAATATTTACACCAGCCGCTGCTGAAACTCGCTCGCTTCGCTCGCTCGGCTCGTGCGGTAGTTCAAAAATCAAAAGTTAACATAAGATGCTCGTCGCTTCGCTCCTCGCTACCTATTTAAATATTTACACCGGCCGCTGCTGCAACTCGCTCGCTTCGCTCGCTCGGCTCGTACGGTAGTTCAAAAGTTAACCTAAGATGCTCGTCGCTTCGCTCCTCGCTACCTATTTGAATATTTACGCCGGCCACTGCCACGACTCGCTCGCTTCGCTCGCTCAGCTCGTGCGGTAGTTCAAAAGACCAAGGGAGACGCCAAAAAATTCGAGTTATATAGAGTTTTCAACTTATAAAGGATTTCGACTTAGGCGGATTTTGATTGGACATAAAGAGTTTGAGGTTTATTCTTATATAAATATTGAATTCACAAAATCATAATTGAACACCAATCAAGCAAACACGTGTTAACGTGAGTCATAGATTTATTATCGTATACTCCTAAAATGTTTTCAAAGAAACAATACTGTACTTACATTGTCGGCAAGTTCTTAAAGGCGGTAACTTATTTTTGTTCGAACAATAGAGGTAATAAATATAAATTCCTAATGTCGAAATCTTGAAACACTCAGAAATTAATGACGCACATAGTATATACATATTATGACAGAGGTTAAGCTTAAATAACTTGAAAAATAAATAACATGATCTCGCCCACGTGTTGGTGTTTTAAAAAATTCAATCAAAAACTGAGGTTAACTTTAAATACAATTTTAGAAAAATAAATACCACAATCAACATTCAAGTATTAGAAAAAATTGATACCATAATTCCACCCACGTGTTAGTGTATTGAAAAATACAATCAAAAAGTGAGGTTAATCATAAATAACTTAGAAAAATAAATACCATTATTACACCTAAGTATTAGAAAAATAGATGTAATTACTTATTTACTTTTTTTAGAAATTCACTGGAATTAGAATTAAAACAAACCCTTTGATTTTGCTGATCACTTTAATATAACATGTATATAGTCACGAGTACGGCGTAACGCAAAAATGTCACGAGTACGGCGTAACGCAAAAATGTCACGCGCGCGGCGTAACGTAACGCAAAAATGTTACACAAAATTTTTGTCCACCCCCGATAAAGAAGTTTCACTTCAAAAATATGCGAACTATTATTATCTTCGAACATAAAGTTAATGAAACCAAATAGATTACAAAGGTGATTGGCAACAATTTCGTTATTTTACGGGGTGTCAGTAAAGGGATGTAATATATTTCTTTAAAACTAAAGTAAGCTCATAAATTTTCTTATAATATAATTTTTTTTTGAAGTTCCAAAAATGTTTATTTTTCGTTTGAGAAATACGAAATATAATATAAACTTGTATTGAGAACTTGAACTTGGGACATACGGGGAAAATGATTTGTTTACTCCAAAATTCCAAATATGTCGAGGTGTTGTAGTCATTTTGAACGTAGCGGCATGTTGTTTGATTATTAATTTTGTAACTTAAATACAGGATGTTGGTTTTATATTCTGATCTTACAGACGCGCTGACAAATTTAGTCCACCATTTCAAGTTTAGTCCACCAACTCTAAGTACCAATATTAAAACGAATGGATTATCATCACATCATCAAAACTCAGATGTAATGGAAGATCACAATAACATAGAAAATTCAATGGGTGTTGAGAACTAAACAAACACAAGTAACAGAGACGCGAAGAATAAAAAAAGAGGACGAAAACGATAATTCGTTGATGCTTTCCCTTTTCGACGTATTGTTAGGGTAGGGTAGGGACGTATTGTTGTTGCACCAATCTGCAAAAAACAAAACTGATGATTCCCAATTGCTGATTAAAAATGAAAAACAAATAATCGACAACAGTGGTAAAAATTTGCTGATCACAATGAAACAAATGTATCGGTGAACAGCGTAAAGGAGAGGAGGACAGGAAAACATTATGAATGTGGATGGTGAATTGTATACAGGGTGTAATCGATAAGTATGTGCAGGCGATTATGACGTTATTATTGCAGGTATCAAAAAACTTAAAACTGATATCGAAATTATTTTACCTAATGAGCATAATAACTTTTTAAAAGTATAACGAGAAATATCTAAAAAATTTACTTTATACACTCCCATATCAAGAAGGGAAAATGGGACTAGTAGAAGTTAAATGTCTAATTCCGGCAAAAGACATGAATGCGGAAGATGCGGTTAAAAATAAAAAATTAAATATTTGAAATACAATGCAAAAAAATAACACTTTTGTCATAGATAAGAATCATGGCTATTTTTTCCAAATTCAGGGACAACTAAACGTTGCAGAAGCAGAAGTCTGCTTATTTGCTGTTTGGACTGGAGTGAATCATGATCGTCTAATATTAATTTAGTGAGAAACGTCTTCCCAGTTCAAAATGGAGAAATAAACCATCCACGCGAAGACCGACATCCGCGCGGACGGAGTCGCGGGCGGAAGCTAGTCAGAAATAAATATCTTTTGTCTTTATCAGAAATAAATATCTTTTGTTTTCATTTGCGCATTTTTCTATTTTATAATTTTTTACACAAACATTACATTTTTTTTATTATATACAAAATTTGTTTATCCGTTTTATTAGTGAAACTGAACAACTTTCACTAAGAAACTTAGGTCGAAAAAAATGTATAGAGTTATGCATTTTGTATGGAAAGCTTATTTTTTTTTTTTATATTTCGTCCAAATTTCTTTGTAAAAGTTGATCAGTTATATAAACATGAAGTTGAAGATATCAATAGAACGTATTCGCAAATTTTGTGTACTGATAAAAAGAATCACCCGGTGTAATTTTCACGAAAATTGTTTCAAATTGTCATTTTAGGTACTTATTACGAATATTAAATTATGCATACGAATGATTTAATTTTTAAAAATTAAGTGGAGCAACTTTCCCTTAGTACATTTGTATTATTTACATATAGGATGACAGGATGCATTTGTTTGCACTACTAGACCAAGCCCTTAACGATATGTAGTTTGTAAACAACAATGTAATCAGATTTTTATAACAAAAAATATTTTTTCTATCAAAAAGTTAACGATTCAAAAAAAGAACAAAACATCAACTCGGCTCTTGCTCATTGCCAGTGGCCATAACCGAGATAAAAAAAAACAACTCGGTTGTCAGCCCTAATTTTTTCGCGCCACTGCCTTGACGTAGTAGGTGATAATTAAAAAAAAATCAGCCGCATTTCTAAGGTTACACGTGAGTGGCTCTCACGTGAACGTGTGGCTATGTCGACAGATAAGTGTGCAATATTATATGCACACATGTTACGTATTTGGAACGTGGATATAGTGGCTCTATTTAAGCATAAGTCTCAAGTATGTGATGGCTATGTGTTGCAAATGTATTTTGTGGAATATGAATGTTTGGTGAATTTTGATCTGTAGGACATCTTTAATGCTCTTGGTTAACTATCTTCTATTTGTACCCAAATCACTTTAATGTCACCTTGCTGGGTATCGACTTCGCGCTCCTGGCGCGCGCGCCATGAATGACCGCGCCGAGAGTGCGTTCCGCGGAGCGCGTTCCAAATAATTGAAGTATATCAACTAAGCGCGCCTGGCGCGCGTGGCAACTGTTCCAGTGTTTGACCGTTCATCATGGAAGCTAGTCGTGTACGAGCAGCAGCAGCATTTTTTTCTTTAACTCCGGCACAGGGACTCCCATTTCACTACTGATTTCTCTCCAACCAATAAATCGCTTAGAGAAGATCTCTAAGCGATTTATTATGATACGAAGAAATTTTACTGTTCCACAAAACTTCTTTCGTACCATATAGCTGAATTAATTTACGGCAACTTTGGTTATCCATAATTATTACTCGGAGCGCAACAAACACAAAAAATACGACAAACCCGTCTCCATTGGCGCGCGCGCCACGTTTGATGCGCGGTAAAAAACCGACACCCGACGGAACGGACCGCTCCGCGTTCGACCGCTCCAACGAACATTTTGGCGCGCGTTCCAAACTGGTATCCATTTCACGCGGCTGGAGCGCGCGCCAATGTTCGATCTCTTGGAGCGCGAAGTCGATACTCACCTTAAACAGTATTGCACGCCTCATAAGCGAAGCGTTGAGGTGGGTACTACTGTCAC
>CAJQZM010026878.1:0-18893 GCA_907164665.1 Colias nastes | reverse complement strand
AAATATGTACCACGGGCGAAGCCGGGGCGGACCGCTAGTAATGAATATTGTAAATAAATGCTCAATAATAAAATATTCTCATTTAATCCATAATACCTCGTATTAAAACTGCACAGATTTAACATTCAACATGACACTGGTATCCCAGTGGGATGTTTGGTGCACGTGCCTTTCGAACGAATCCATTGTGACACAAATAACTATTATACAACTATATTTATTCAATTCGGATCATTTATTTTGCAAAACGTGGTTGAAATGTGAATTTTACAAGCATATGACATAAAATAAATTGATATTGAGTTGTTTTTATACCATCAACATTATATAGAGGTAGTTAAATATAGTAATATGTTATCAAGAGGCTGTGGTGATTAGGTCTTAAACGTCTGAAGTTTACGACAGCACAAGTGGCGAGGAGTATGAGTTCTTTTTCTTTTTTTATAATATAATAGTACCTACTTACTGGCTTCAAAATTGTTATCCACATTTTTTTAAAACATGGCTTTACTCTGGATGTGATCCATTTTTTTTTTCAGATAAAAAGCAATATAAAATGCACTGACATGATCTCCTATTTTTGAAGCCAGATCAAAACACGCATGTCAGATAGCGCGATCATAAAACTGTTAAACCGTAACCGTATCAAGTATCCTTTAACTTTTTTATCACACCATAAATTCGTATACAATTTACAATCAATAACGCCATTAAACACGACACTGTATAAATAAAGCTGACAGGTAACTTCAAAAGAGAAAAATGCTCGTTGGAGCGTTGACAAGCCACCAAAATACTAACGAGCGACCAAATTACTTGAACCACGGTGGTCCGGAAAAACAGCCCTTATTGCGTTGCATTAGAGTTGTAGTTGGGGGATAATTTAATATGTTCGTGTATGCATGTCAGTGGCTCATGAATAGAAATTGCAGCCAAACCGCGGGAAATTGGAGTTTGATATGAATTATTGTTTTATACTCTATTCGCCTGTCGCGACGACGCCGCTCACTATGATTTACTTGCGACCCGAATGCATAGCGAAAAAGTGAGATGGGTCCGTGGAACTATTAAATAGATGAACGCCTACGAAAAATTTAATGTAATGTTGTGTAGATGGAGCACTGGAAAGTACCTATAAACTTTAATACTGAAAGTTTTCAGTACCGACAACAAATGTAATAAGTTGTAATGTGGTTGTAATTTAATTTATTTGTGACTGTCAACGGCTACTCATTTTTAAGGTAATACAATGTAGCAGAATCAAATCAAAATCAACCCATTTTATTCCTAACTCTTTATGATGTATGTACCATATTAATTTAAACAAAAATGAAAAGAAAATATTGAAAAACATATCGTTATATTGTGACATGGTCAACTTCACTGAGCCACACATAGGTTTACAAATGTTAATTTCACATTAACACTTATAATGTTTATTACATCAATTATAATGTTTTCTATAATAAATATACATGTACAAAAGGATATACGCCTTATCTATGTTCACAATCACAATTGACCCACATAAAACGGAATGAAGAAATTAAAAGGCTATATAGGTGACGGCGTAAATAATTCGAGGCAGTGCCTCATCAGACCCGATGAATTAACGATGTGCCAACGCAAGCGCTTGTTTAAATCCTAACGAGAGTTATGCTGTAGTGGAACAGCGCTTCGGTTTTATTTATTAGCTACCCGTACTCTTCAGGATAGAGTATCCGATTTGTTAATACTACTTATGTACTTGACATAATGCATAATAAACGTGTTTAATATTCCTTTTTTCTTATGCTTGGCCCGCTTCATCAAGTTTTTATGAAATATTATTTTACTAGGTTTCCGCCCGCGGCTTCGCCCGCGCAGTCAAAGAAAAACCCGCATAGTTCCCGTTCCCGTGGGATTGCCGGGATTGCGTCATTTTACCGGGATTAAAAGTAGCCTATGTCCTTTCTCGGGTATCAAAATATCTCCATACCAAATTTCATGAAAATTGGTTCAGTACCTAGTTTAGGCGTGATTGAGTAACAGACAGACAGAGTTACTTTCGCATTTATAATATTGGTATGGATTTAGAATAAAAATGGACGAAAAAGTTAAAATTTTCAGTTCAGAAAAGGTTATGACAAAATATCAATTCACAGGAAGATTCATCTATGTAAAAGTTCCAATAATAAGTGTACACTCTCTTTACTTTAAAAATGATATTCATTCCAATTATCATAATTAAAATAAGAAAATATGTATATTTTTTAAACAATAATTGCTTTCAGCTTTCAGAAGGTAGCCATTGTAGCCGAATGATTTATAAGTGTTTGTGTTTGAGTTTAACACACAACTTAGTGTCACATTATTGTCGATCACCGTCCAATCCCTCACAACTCAACATGCGAGTGTATAAGATGCCCCATCTTCACCGTAATACGGGAAAATCTACATAATCCCTGTGAAACTAACGGCCATGCTTGCTTTATAAATTTATTACCACATGTTTAAGAAATTTCGTAGTTTGTAGTTACCCTATGGATTAGCATCTCATCCGTGAGGGTTTTAATTGAAATAATAATACAGAAAGGATATTGGATATTTTTATATAATAACTAGCTGTTCCCTGCGGTTTCAACCACATTGCTCCGCTCCTGTTGGTATTAGCGTGGTGATATATAGCCTATAGCCTTCCTCTATGGATAAATGGGCTATCTTAAACTTTCAAACTAAGTTGTTCTGTTCTAACAAACAAACAAACTCTTCAGCTTTATAATATAAGTATTGATATATTAGCTGTAGTTACCACGCTTTCCTGATGAAAATTAAATGAAAATAGAATATGAAGCGGTATATGTATTGTGTAAAATTAGAGCTTAATGGAAGCAAAGCTTTTCAAGATATCTTATTAGAATATAATTACAGTTACCTATTATATAACAATTAGAACATTGAAATGAAAATTGAATTCTAATCCGAATGCGCCAAATATCCAAGAATAGCCTTCTGTCCTCTTTGATAACGCTATTCAGAGCTAGAGAAAGCGGCTGTCACTGCGAGATACAACCCCTAGAGATAGCGGTCAATTCTATTGGGTATAAATTTGTATACTTGTGTATAAATAGGTGATTATACTATTAATTGTGCCTTGAGGACAGTGGTAAAATCTTGCTTAGGGAATTCGAGATTCTGGGTTCGAAGTGGTAATTTTTGAAGAAAAGGGTCATGGAAAAGTATTGTATGTTGAATTTTTATTCGATAGATGTTAGATATTATTATACATGTAGCTGTTAATAATAAAACGTGACAGGATACAAGCTGAAAGATTCGATTTTTCGATTAATTTAAGAGCGGCCGTATTTAAATCTCGTTTGGCATGAATGTTGTAAAAAGCTCGAAACGACGAATGCACAATGTAATATCCTACTAATGTTATAAATGCGAAAGTTTGTGAGGATGCGTGTGCGTTTGTTACTCTTTCACGCAAATACTACTGAACCGATTACAATGAAATTTAACAGACATATAGAAGGTAACTTGGACTAACACATAGGATAGGTTTTATCCCGGAAATCCCACGGGAATGGGAACTATGCGGGTTTTTCTTTGAAAATGCGGGCGAAGCCGCGGGCGGAAAGCTAGTCTATAATAAACATACATTGGTATATAATACTACGGGATAAATTATTCATATTTTTATTAAATCAAACTCTTTCATTCCCGTTATACAATACCTCACTTCACGTCTAAACTTTAAATACATCAGGTATTACACCTGAAATAATTTCAGCAGTCTCAAGGAAATAAACATGCTCGCTTCGACTCAACATCGTATCTTCATTTGCATTATATTTCAGTACATTATGCGTTTAGTACCTCCGGCAGTGTCAAGGCGAATGGCTTGAAAATATAGTCGGGGTTTGTTATTGTTTGTAAGTTTACGCACTATTTAAGACGTCCGTTTTGTTATTATAAACTGTACGTCTGTTATTATAGAGTACATAATTTATTATGATAACCTTTTTTGGCTTTGTGAATCTCTCTGTAAAAATCCAGTTTAGAGAACATTGTATATTTCGGAAAATAAGCTGTGGTAAATAAAATAATACAGAATATTATTATAATGTTACCGGAAGATTTTCATTGCTATAAATATTGTGCAAGGATCGTCAATTTTGTATGCTTAATGTATTTACACAACGTCATCCATCCTGATACATTCAATTTTCATCGATTTATTTCCTATAACCTCTAAATAAACATTATTAATTTTTCTTTATCTCTCACCATGGTACAACAACATACACACAGAACTGATATGAAAAACTTTTCAATACGTTTTCACCCGATTTTTTACAGCAAATAACAAAGAACGCAATATAGACGTAATAGTAAATTACCGTGTGTCGACATTTACGCCGACATACCTCTGGGTGGGACATTACCCCGTCAACCGATAGACACCATATTTTGTAAAAACAAAGATGCTTCGTGTTTTGAGAAAAATGTTCCTCGTTATTTGAAATCGGTGGTGATATGTTAACCTCGGCTCTGGAATGTACATGGCTGAGGATAATGTAAAAGAAATTATTCGAAAGAATGGTAAATTATTTAGTCTGTATAAGTGTATAGGTAATTTCTGAAGTCGTATAGGTAATAAGTTAATATTGTACATGAACTGAAAATCAACAATGGATATGCATTGCCCAGCTTTTCCTGTATAATCTTTTGAAAGGGATCCTATTATCTGGTTGTTTTATCTCATGAGGAAAATCATCAATAACAATATCAACATATCCAAATATTATTTCGCCCACGGCATCTTTTCAAAGTTACAAGAGGTTTAAAAGCTAATATTAAGTAATCCGGCCCACGATACATCTTGAATGGACGCTCAATCCCCAAAAATCCCAAAACATGAAGCAGAGCTTTCAATTTCCGTATACTGACATGTTTTGAATGATATTTCTTGATAATGTATAATCCCGGTGTAATGGCTCCTCTTCACGATCGGCCATGATGGGCGATTACACGCGAGCACGATCGTGTAGAGGGGCTACTCGCCTGTAGTCGCCCATCATCGTCGTTGATCGTCGTCGTGATCGTGGCGAACGGTAACTTATCGGTTTTTCGGGCACACATCAAAGGGAATCGCTTGTAATTGCGAGCGTGTGCCCACACGATCGCCGATCATTCATTCACCAGAGGACAGCGAGCCGTGCGTACGTCGCGTCGTTTTTAAGTTTTTAAATAAAAGTGAGTGCGAGTGCGAAACAATGACTAGTACTATACTTCAGGAATTATTTGAGATATAATTTGGCTTGAAACTTTAAACGTATAATGCAAGCTTCTATAACTATCCCCAGTAGCTAAAAATCTCAAAGTTATAGCAAGACGGATTTTAACTGGTATAGAATCCCTCCAAGTAGTGTCTTGTTTTGCAACTAATGGGGATATTTTTTCAACTAAATAATTGAAATCGCTTAGTGACATGCGAAGAAAGTTTTCAAATTCCCCTGAAGGTTCCGCCAATAGCTCAGAGAGCTGATTATCCATTGAATGTCTGAAATAGATATTTCAAGTAAGAACTGGGCAGTAGGATCACCTATTAAGTTGTATAGGTATATTTACTTTGTTCTATTACGATGAATGCTCAAACACCACCATCTTCTCTTCTTACATTTTTTTTTCGCAACTTTTCGTTCAACTACATTGATAAAATGATTGTATACGGAAATTAAATTAATGGTAACTGCAGCTATAACCTCCACGTCCATCTTGAATGCTTGCCGCTTAATTAATGATCACCGACGATCGTGTGGATGCTTGCACGATGATGGTGGCGATTACCTTGCCGATTATAGACGATCAACGAGTGTCGACCATGGCCGATCGTGAAGAGGAGCCATAAGAACGTAAATCAGCTCAAAAACGTAGTCATTTATTTACATAATATTGAGTAGGTAAAGAGATTTTATATCTTTGAGACTATCAATTGGTAAACTTAAAATATATTGTTCGAAATTTGTTTTAAAAGAGAAACTTCATATCAAAATACCTTACGAATAAGTCTTTTGGTTCTTCGTTATATCGTATACAGTAAAAGTGTAGCTAGGAATAGTGTTTAATGTTCTGTGTTTAACCTGTGGTGTTAAACTACAAACTAAATGTATGTTATGATTGATTATTTAAAAACACATTCCTCGCTACACATTCTCGCACATTATTGGTGGAAAAGCACCCTAAATGGGCATTATAATAAGGACATCTTGTGATCTATTCAATATTTAATTATTTCGTGGAAAAGTTTTTAAAAAGCTTTCTCTCAAAGAAAATTTACGTTTCATTTGCTTTTCTTTAGTCAATTAATGTAATGTTAATGAAATTATAATAACTGAAATTTTGTTGAATGTAAATGAGGTTTCAATTGGCTTCTGTCCGAGAAGTGATTTTCTGAAGCAAAATTTAAATATTTTAACTATCCCAGATATCTGTTTAAATTGTCTCCTAGCCAAATTTTCTATTATGACAGCCATCTTGAAGAAAATTGCGGCGAAATTAATTTGCTTATGTATGCATTCCATCAATCTTAATAGATTTTCATCAGATGGAACGGTAGTTTAAAATCAAAAAGAGTATTTTTGGTCTAGGAAATCTACTATTACAATTATAAATGCTTTTTATTTTGGTATATATCAAAAATACTTTGGAACTCTTCAGAGCTGCGAACCCCGTCTGCTTTCAAAACCAGGCAAGTAACAAAACATCAGAACAAATCGATAAGCCACACAGGCCACACTATACAAACGCGACGAAATCTAATTCATTCCTAGCAAAAGTTATAACAAAAATATTGCCGAAACAATATTCATACGTAACGCAACTTCGGAAGTTTTAATAGCAGTCGAAATACGCGATTGTCGCGAACGGTAAGGCTACATCTACATAAGCGTCTATACGCGATAAATTATACGTTATTTTAGGTTTATCATGTTTTATTTATGAATATGTTGTTATGTTTAATATTAGAGTAACTATTATGAAAGAAACAAACAATGTTTGCAAGTTTGGTAGTAGAGGATAATTGTATAATACTTGATAAACTTTTAAATGCAGCTTTCGAAATCATTTTTTCGTATTTAGCATTGTTCTTTTAAGCATGTGTTTTACTTTTGTCAACCCTGTAGCAGCTCCTGACAGTCTAGAAGTACAATGATGGTTTAAATGTCAGCCAAAAAACACGTTATTTATAGGTGCTCTACTCAACAGCAACAACTTTAAAGTGTCGCGCGACAAACGCTGCTACAATCAACCGCCAATATCAACACAGCATAAAGTGAGTCGACTCGGTGGGAATTATTTTTAAACATCCAGGCAACTTCGCAAAGAGACATAAATTCAAGTGTTTACGTTTCACAAATGTGCCTCGCGATTGTAGAAAGTTGCCAAGTCGTTCGGGCTCTGAAATTATTGTGGTCCTCTGAGTGTTCGAGCAATATCTAAGAGATTTTAAACGGAAACTTTCTTACGCACTTCTTTTAAATGTTTAGATTTTAGAATCGTCAGCACACGGTAAACATACAGAGAACGACCAATTTTTGATATTGTGAATTCTAAATCACTAGTGGCAACGACGTCATTGCTAGTGGTTACGTTTTTCAGCAACTTTCGGGACCGTGGTAAATTATTATCTTTATGTATTTTTTTTTTTGCTTTAAAGCGCTTCTTAACGAAGTCTTGTTGAATTAATAATTGTTTGAGATTATTGTTATCTACATGTTGTAAAAGAAAATAGATTTCCATGTATGTAAGTTTGGTTTTCCTTGACTCTACTACTTTAAATACAGGATAAATCACGTTCATAAAATACTATGACTCTTATTTGAAATTATTACATCGCTCACAAATACCTGTAGCCGACAAAAAACAAAATGGATTCTTTTATCGCGATATATTATCTGCATTGTTTGTATACCTCGCAAAATTCAATCGGTTGGGCTCACTCAAGCGTTAACCCGCGTATTCCAACCCGCATTTGCCACTATATTGACTTTTTTACCGGCTTCTAAAAAGGAGGTCTCAATCCAGTTTTTTCCATGTTTTTGTTATGTACTTTAACTACTTGGACTTTTGCGCTCTTCGCGTTATTTAACATTTTTACAAACTGTATCTTTATTTTTCAAAAATGTATGTACCTGCAAATTAGATCTCTGTAGGTATTCCTTGGGTTTTTGTTTTTGAGTCAAATAAACTTTATTTTATTTTATTTATTTTTTAAGAATATGTAAGCCTATTTTCTTGAAACGTCTATGTGAAAAGAACACATTTACTTATTAAGCATAGGTTACCCGGAACATAAAAATGTTCAAAGTATGTATTTAACCAACATTTTTCTTTATAAAAAGTAACTACATCTTAATTTTTAATAATTTATACAATAAAACAAACAAAGCCCACACTTTATATCTACAGATCCTAAAATTTCAGTCGACTTATTCCAAATGCGGCTAAACTTTAGTCACATAACAAATTTTCTATATTAAATTTGAACAAAGCAACACGAAAAACACATTAACATAAAATATTATTGCGATATAACGAAATTAATGCTAATAATTATGTTTTAATTAATCTCACTTTACGCATTAATTGTTTAATGGAATATTAATGTAACCTGAATTTTGTACTGCGTAATACACACCTGAGTTTCACGCTCAAATTTCTACATATTGACTGTGTTTAGAAATTATTGGTCCATTGAAAAGTTACATTTGGGGTTGCATTTTTTAGAGGACGCAATTTTATTTTTTTGATGTGTAGGGGTGGTCAGTGTGCAGCTATCGCCAAGTTTGTGGGGTCGCCACCCTTGTCCCACGGCCGCCATCTTGAAAATAGCGGTTGATATGGTTTTTACGATATATCTCTTAAACTATTTATTTGATAAAAAAAATTTGTTTACATTATTTGTTGCAAATTAAATACTCTACAACTTTGATCCTGCAACTTTTTGTCGTAGAACTATAAATAAAAAAGTTATAAGCGAAAATGTTCAGAAATTAGAGATATTTATATTTCTCAATAAAACTTTTTTTTATAATTTTACGTAGAAATGATATTTGACCATTTTTGTAGATTGTTTTTCGAGGAACAACTTTTATATACAACATTTTTTCATTAATTAAATAGCTAAGGTTTTACAGCGCTCTGAAGTGAGTACTAATTTTCAGTACTCTGAACTATACAGTATACTTATATTATGTGTGTACTAATAATAATTTGTCATCAGTAATGGTTTTTTTTGTTATTATAATATTTTTAATAATTAATTTTGCAATATCACTAATAATTAATTATTGAATCTTTTCCCCACCACCCAGGAGGTAGAGTCTGGAAGCGCGACTTTTTTTTACGTCGAAAAGCAGGTCTGAAATGTTCTGCAGTGTGCTTCTATTGTTCTGGAGTATGAGAAAAGAGCCAATAGCCAATATATGTATAGTTAAGAGTACTGAAAAATAGTACTCACTTCAGAGCGCTGTAAAACCTTAGTTATTGACGTTATGAAAAAATGTTGTACATAAAAGTTGTTCCTCGAAAAACAATCTACAAAAATGGTCTGATATCATTTCTTCGTAAAATGATAAAAAAAAGTTTTATTGAAAAATATAAATGGCTCTAATTTCTGAACATTTTCGCTTATAACTTTTTTATTTATAGTTCTACGACTAAAAGTTACTACACCAAAGTTGTAGAGAATTTAATTTGCAACAAATAATGTAAACAAATTTTTTTTATCAAATAAATAGTTTAAGAGATATATCGTAAAAACCATTTCAACCGCTATTTTCAAGATGGCGGCCGTGGGACAAGGGTGGTGACCCCACAAACTTGGTTTTAGCTTCACACTGACCCCCCCTCCACATCAAAAAAACAAAATTGCGTCCTCTAAAAAATGCAAGGTTAGGGCTAAAAAATGTAACATTTCAATGGATCATATAGCTTATGTAATATGTACCTACTTACTTACCTCCTGTGACTTGGTGTGTAGATTAAATAGTATGGCGCAAGGAATTCGTGATACATATAAATTAAATACAGTTCCATATTTAAGAGGGTTAGTTTTTTAAATTATAGGTCTTATTGACTTCACATTCTATGCTGTTTAGATTTGTAGCCACCCTAAAACAGAAAGCAATTATGGCATTAGGTTAAACAATACATAAAAGTGCTTTATTTCAATGTTTCATCTAAGTTCGTTACAATAGACTCGGAAAGTTTTTCTTTCGAAAAAATATTTAGTTCGCACTTATTTTGCCTATGAAAGCAATCTTTTACAACTTCCAACCAAAGATATTTTGTAGAAGGTCTTTGTTATTTTTCTCTTACAGCGACATTTTTACAACAATGCTAAATGAACTTACAATATTCTTATCTACTTAAACCTATCAAAATACCACGTAATTCCCCAATTTTTAACCGACTACAAAAAATAAGGTTGTAAGCATTTCCCAGCTGCCCTTCCTCTACAATTTTGACCCACAACGTTCTATCCATCGCCTTTGTCCATATAACCAGTATGAAAAATATAACCTAACTAATTGCTTACGAATGCGTAGTTATCAATGTGATCCCCAATTTACGGGACAGAATCCGGGAAATCAATTGAATAGCGCGTAATATATACGGTATAGTGAACATTGGATGTACGTGGTTCGCACATCCACGCGAGGTCTGTGGGCTTATGGGGCTCAAATGGATAAATGAAACTTTATTTTCACAGCTAAATGACATCTTATATATAAAATTCTCGTGTCACAATGTTAGTCTGCATACTCCTCCGAAACGGGTGGACCGATTCTCATGAAATTTTCTGTGCATATCGGGTAAGTCTGAGAATCGGCCAACATCTATTTTTCATATGTACCACGGGCGAAGCCGGGGCGGACCGCTAGTAATATTATAATTGTTTATATGGGCTTGTGTAAGACATTTTGTAGTTAGGAGACTCTATATACCTACTTATAAATCGATTGTCTCTTCTGCTAACTAGGTACGATTATTAGTTATTACTTGCAATTTGTTCATTTTTGAAATGCTCAAAATAAAGGTAAATTCCAAGAATTTTTAAAATAACAGCGACGTAAACTTTAAAAGTACCTAATTAAATTGTTTAAATAACTACACAACTGCTTTCAGCATATGTAAAACAGCTGAAAGAGTATGGACTCGGGCAAAATATGAGCTTATGAAGGACTGCACAAACCTCGTAATCTATTCGCTTGTACTGGGTCAAAACCGAGTCTATAGGATTCGGTTACATACAAACATCCAGGTGGAGCTAATAAAAGCGTGTTAGAAAGGTAAACATTTTCAAGCGCTCCTACGCATCTATATATTATCTTTTATAATAGCCAAAGACGCAACATGCATTCCACATATACCACCATTTAAACCGATGGTAATCGAAAGCATGTCCAATTGACACATAGCAATTGCAAGCCATAAACCGCCAGTAACAGTCTGTCGGCCAATAACCGTGACTTGGCAAGGCCTACGACTCCGCAGGTTTACGAGCCATAAAAGATGCTCTTACCACTTTACAGCACTGGCAATACGATTATTTAGCGATAGCATCTACGTTCAAAGTAGTAGGAACTATGGTTTGATATTTTGTATGGTTTGAAGTTACTTACTGGAGATGGCGGGGTGTGATTCAAACTCAAACATTTATTTATTCAATTAGACTTCTAGAAGCACTTTTCAATTGTTTTAACATTTACCACCGATTTGGAATGACTACGGGACAACTGCGTTACTAACAATAAATGTATCTTAGTTCGATTTTAATACAGTAGACCGGCGTTATATGGCCGGTAAATTATCTACAATAAACAAATAATAGTTATTTTTCATCCTCTCAAATTTTATTCACAACTATTTTGTTTCACATAAACAATCAAAAAAGTCAAAAAAATAACTATCAATGTTTTAATTAACAGATTCTTGTAACACTGTTTTAACAATGCTTAATAAACAATAATTTATTTTATTGTTATTTTCCTGAAACAAATAGGAAATCGCGGACAATATTAATAAAATATTATAGCATTTAATTTTTTATTAGGTCAACTCTTTTATTATGTTGTAAAATAAAAACAACAATATTCACTAGATCCAATTATTTTTACGGATAAGTACTTACTTGAGTATGATATTTTTATTTCAATCACGTCATAACAATTTATAACGAAATGTTTTGAATGTTGAATTACCTATTGGTCATTAACTGAAGTAGGTACATCAACGAAACTATTAAATGAACATTATTTTTACAATTTCTACGTTGTTCATAATCAATATTCTTTTCTCTCTTTTGTTATCTCTATGATTAGAGTTAGAACTTACCTTAATAATTACCTACTATTGTGATTTACACTGAGGAATATTGTATCAAAATATATCTTCACGTTTCAAAATGAATACCTATTTAATATTATTTAATTTGCACTGAGAATAATTTGGCTGATAATTAAATACGCACTACAATTTGGAACTTACAAATATTATAACATCATTTACCAAGAACATTTCGTAAATACGAAAATCCCGCCAAAATATAAACTCCCTCAGGCACAGAATACAAATAACTTTTTTACAACCACAGATTATCAAGGCCCTTTTACTGCAGCCCGCGAAATTATATGCTCATAAAAAGTTAACGTTCCTAATTCAAATTTGCCTATTTCTTAATCAAATTAGCAGTGAATGTAGCTTATTTTGTTCTCTTTTTTTTTTTGATACCTACTGTTTTTGTTTGACATAACTGTTCCATTGAAATGTTACATTTTTTAGGCCAAATCTTAAGTTTTTTAGAGGACGCAATTTTATTTTTTGGATGTGTAGGGGAGGTCAGTGTGAAGCTAAAACCAAGTTTGTGGGGTCGCCACCCTTGTCCCACGGCCGCCATCTTGAAAATAGTGATTGAAATGGTTTTTACGATATATCACTTAAACTATTTATCTGATAAAAAAACATTATTAGCAATATTTGTTGCAAATTAAATTCTCTACAACTTTAGTCCAGTAACTTTTTGTCGTAGAACTATAAATAAAAAAGTTATAAGTGAAAATGTTCAGAAATGAGAGCTATTTATATTTTTCGATAATTTTTTTTTTATCATTTTAGGAAGAAATTATATCAGACAATTTTTGTAGATTGTTTTTCGAGGAACAATTTTTATTTACAACATTTTTTAATTACGTCAGTAGCTAGGGTTTTACAGCGCTCTGAAGTGAGTACTATTTTTCAGTACTCTTAACTAGACATAAATTGGCTATTGGCTCTTTTCCCAGACTCCAGAACAATGGAAGCATACTGCAGAACATTTCAGCCCTGCTTTTGGACGTAAAAAATAACGTGCTTCCAGACTCTACCTCTTGGGTGGTGGGGAAAAGAGTCAATAATTAATTATTAATAATATTGCAAAATTAATTATGAAAAATATTATAATAACAGAAAAAACAATTACTGATGACAAATTATTATTTATACACACATAATATATATGTATAATGTATAGCTAATAGCACTGAAAAATAGTACTCACTTCGGAGCGCTGTAAAACCTTAGCTATTGACCTAATGAAAAAATGTTATGTATAAAAGTTGTTCCTCGAAAAACAATCTACAAAAATGGTCTGATATCATTTCTTCGTAAAATGATAAAAAAAAGTTTTATTGAAAAATATAAATATCTCTAATTTCTGAACAATTTCGCTTATAATTTTTTTATTTATAGTTCTACGATAAAAAGTTACTGGACTAAAGTTGTAGAGAATTTAATTTGCAACAAATAATGCTAACAATATTTTTTTATCAGATAAATAGTTTAAGAGATATATCGTAAAAACCATATCTACCGCTCTTTTCAAGGTGGCGGCCGTAGGACAAGGGTGGCGACCCCACAAACTTGGTGATAGCTTCACACTGACCCCCCCTACACATCAAAAAAATAAAATCGCGTCCTCTAAAAAATGCGACCCCAAATGTAACTTTTCAATGGACCAAACAGTTTTTTGTCTATGCTTTATTGTTACCGTTCAGAATTTTGTGTATTAATATCTTTTTAAATCAAACAGATTTATATTAATCTAGCTCCGCTCCTGTTGGTCTTAGCGTGATGATATATACCTAGCCTATAGCCTTTCTCGATGAATGGGCTATCTAACACCGAAAGAATTTTTCAAATCGGACCAGTAGTGCCTGAGATTAGCGCGTTCAAACAAACAAACAAACTCTTCAGCTTTATAATATTAGTATAGATTTATAGTTATAAATATTTTAGTAGGCTGAATAAAGTACTATAATTAATTTAAGCCGCTTGTATCCTCGATCTATACGATTGGTATTTAAATTAAATGTTTATGTAAAATTGCATACATGCATAATAAAAATAAACATTTTGCATGAAGGGCCATTTATCGAACCGTAAAATAATATTCTGATTGCATATTGAGTGTTATTATTTTAGATATGAACAAAATTTGCAATTCCGATACTTACAGCAATATTTATATTAATAACAACGTTTTTAAACTCGCATTCAGCGTGAACGAAATATAGTCTGTTTAAAAATGAGCGAAATATGGTTTCGTTTTCAATATACCTAGTGCACACTAAAAGTTTTGCGTTTCTGGCCACCCATAAATGTTTGAATTTCGAATGTTATATTTTTTTTAAATATGAAGTCTCATTAGTTGAAGAAAAAAAAATTGGGCGGGAAGCGCTTGTCAATTGTTTTTTATCTCAAGTTGAAGTTCGTTGTCCGTAGCAAAAATGGAACTAACACGAAACAATTTTAGGGCGATGATTTTTTTATGATTTTAAAAGTTCGCTTTCTCCGAAAGCTTGCACTGCTCGCCTTTAAAATACTTTTGGGAGGGAAGCACCTCAGTTGAGGACTGTAAGGCAAAGTACTGTAGACTGTAAGCATGTTTCTCTCCATGATGACATTCGTGAAGGTCAACCCTCAACTGCGATCACGGAGGAAAATATGGCTACCGTCAGACGACTAATTTAAGAAAATTGCCATATCACTTATTAGGAGATTCGAGGACATTTGGGGATTGGTATGAGCCAAATTCAGAAAATTTTACATGAACATTTCAAAGTTAGGAAGCTTTGTTGCCAGTGGATTGCTCACAAACTCACTCCAGAACAAAAACGACATCGAGTAGATTGTTGTAAAGAAATGCTATTAAAGTACAATCACGGACATTCTAATGCTGTGTATAATATCGTAACAGGATATGCAACATGAATATATTGTTATATTCCAGAAAGAAATCACCAATATTCTTTGTGGGTGTTTGAAAGTGACAGCAAACCAACAAAATTGAGGCAGGCGAGAAGGGTCGACAAACAAATGATTG
Organism: Colias nastes; assembly: GCA_907164665.1. Lineage (NCBI taxonomy): Eukaryota > Metazoa > Arthropoda > Insecta > Lepidoptera > Pieridae > Colias > Colias nastes. The sequence continues at coordinate 3,481 of CAJQZM010026878.1, read as the reverse complement.
CGTTTTTTTTCTCTAAGACGGGTTCTGTCTGCACTATCTCACTTGAGCAACATAGTACTGTTAATACTGAGTCGTACACCACCATTTGTTTGGCCAATGTCTTAGAAAAAATGCGGGAAAAACGACCTAGAAGTAGCATCTTGTTGCACCATGACAGTGCTTCGGCGCACACCGCGAACAAAACAAAGTCATTTTTGGCTTCTGAAAACATAGAGCACGTGACCCATGCCGCACGCAGTCCTGACCTAGCACCGTGCGATTTCTTCGTTTTCCCAAAAATCTAAGATTCAATGAGTGGTTCGACATTTACGAGGCCAGAAGAGGCCGTGATTGCTTTCAAACAGCACGCAGAAAACATACCCTCGGACTAATGGTCCTCATGTCTCTAGAAATGGTTTGAACGGATGAAAAAGTGTTTTAAATGTAACGGAGAATACTTTAAAAAGTAGTAAATATAATATTACTCAAATAAATTGTTTTATTTATGAGTTACGCAAAACTTTCAGTGTGGCCCACGTACAATGTCAGATATATATAAGATATGACTAGCCAAACATCATTTCTTACGCCACTAAGAAAATCAAAAACACAGTCATAAATATTAAAATTCTAAAATTATTAAAGATTTACTATTAATAATAAATTTCTTATACAAATTTTACACCATGCGTGCGCTATAAAAGCTTTGTTCATAACAAAACTACTATTGAATTGAGAAATCCCAGCAAACTTCATGAGCAGTCCGTAAAAGAGAATTGCAAACATCACGTATCTATAACTTACTTTGTTTAATGCAAGAAAACTGCTGCTTCAGTATTGTTTAATGGAAAGCTTATAGTTTGTAATGCACACCAGAACTTGCGAGTTTGGTTCGAGACGTGCAAAATGATCTTTATTTTTATTTTCTGTTGGATTAGTGTCTTTATTGTCATAGATTAAAGAGGGAATAGATGTGGTACTTTCATATTCTGATAATTTATGAGTCTATTTTTTAATATTATAATGGCATCTATGTGACAGTGGCTAAAAGACATTGTTACGTTTTTGGATGAATTTCACAACTGTTACGATCAATTTTTACAGGGAAATGGAAAAAACTGACCAAACAATACACTCCTGAAGTTTTTTTTGGATCTATCAAATGTGACGCGGGCACGCTAATCAATGTATCGATTTTATATGTTACTAGCTGTTCCCCGCGGTTTCACCCGCATTGCTCCGCTCCTGTTGGTCTTAGCGTGATGATATATAGCCTATAGCCTTCCTCGATAAATGGGCTATCTAACACCGAAATAATTTTTCAAATCGGACCAGTAGTTCCTGAGATTAGCGCGTTCAAACAAACAAACAATCAAACAAACAAACTCTTCAGCTTTATAATATTAGTATAGATATAATAGCTTAATTCCAAGTTAAACTGGAACTGCATAAACATTAAAGTTTTAAAAATTCCTCATTATAAACGAGAGATGATTAAACATTTCCATTCAAAGTTCGTAACATGTTTCCAGTTATAATTGCGCCATCACAGACGCTTTAAGAAGTTTTAAAAATCATTCAGCATCAATGTGAACAGCAAGCAAAATATACAAAGGCCTTTATCAGGGTTTCCTCCAACCGAAACGGTTTTTGTTCGTCTAATCACTAATGCATTTTTCGCGTGATCCCTTGACAAAGAAACAGAATTGAAAAGAATTTATTTTAAAATGTGTTTTAAAATTTATTGTTTGATAACCAGAAATATTTGTGTTAATAGGTTATGTAGAATATTATATTTATAATATTCTACATATATTTGCTCTCAATTCAGAGAATAGATAAATTTCTTCTATTCGACGTAGGTACTTAAAACGTTATTTTATAACAAGGAGTCGCACATTAGCCAACTTAACTACGCGGCGATGATTAGTGATGTATACTTAATGTATGATATTCGTTACAACCACCTTATATTTTATACAGGGTGTCCCACTATTGGTATACTAAGCGCGAAGGGACTTGAAGTTTTGCATACCTACACTGATCGCGTAAAAAATACTCAAACAACAAAATTACGTCAAAAATTTTTTGCTAAATTTTTCCTGAAAATCCATGTTTTCTTCTCTAGCTTCGCGCAGCCGGCATATACCGCTTCTCTAATGTGAGCATTTTGTCTATGAAAACATAATCTTAAACGATAGCTCACGTGCTGGTGGCAAAGTTGGGCGGGTTGCTTGTTGTTGTAAAAAAAATGCGTCTGGAATTTTATAAGTATTTTTTACGTACTCAGCGTATGCAAAACTATAACCTCCTTTGAGCTTAGTATACCAACAGTGGGACACCATGTATAACTCTTTTATTTCAAGTATAAAAGAATGATATTCGCAAGCTCTTGAAATTTTCAGCTATTTAGCATAAATTTCATAAAAAGTATCTCATTCCGTACATTCAATGAAAGACAAATTAGCCCAAACGAAACAAAACAAATGTTTACAATTAATATACATAGGCCCTACATGCGGCACACCTCGCCCAAACCCGGATTGATACGCCTTGTCGCTATTTATTATTTAACAACAAAGTATTGTCAACTATTTACAATGTCCCTAAGCCACAAACCCAAGCACAAACCCAATGAAAAATGAAAATTGTCTCTGCTTTGTTCCCTCTAAAATGTTATCTGTGGTAAAAACGCGGGAAACGACCTTCGTAATTTATAACTTCACGTAACAACGTAAATATTACGTTTAATATTTGATCGTAAATTATAATTTATACAAATTATAATTTTCATATTTTAAGCGGGAATTCTCGTGCGGTTTTGAAAAACGTTCTCCTAAAACCTAGTGGGTATGTTATTTTTCTTACTTAGGATTTAATAATATAAATTGTAGCCGTTATCATATAATTGTGTAATTACTAGATACGGTACATATTAATTTTATTATTTAAAAGAAAGATTGCTCTTATAAATAGCTCTATGTAACATAAGTAAATAAATAATAAATAAAAATAAAATAAATCTTTATTTCACCTTTAGGATATACAATATTGGTTATGAGGCTCTGGCTCTCTTGCTAGGCATAGCCTGTGTTAAGAAAGCCAGTCCCTTCCCTTAATACATTGTGGTCTTGATAAAGGTAAAAATAAAAAGAAAATTTATACAAAGGCAAAAATAAAAATAAAAGGGGGATAGCCAACCCAATGAATGTGTGGTGTGTGTGTGTTTGTGTGTGTGTGTGTGTGTGTTTGTGTGTGTGTATGTGCATGTATGTGAGTGAGTGTGAGTGGATGTGTGTGTGAGTTTTTGTGGGAGTGTGTGTTTAAATTATTTAGGTATAGGTAACGAGTGAACATGTTGTGTTATCGGTGATATTACGGTGAGTTGAGTTACATTAATAATTTATTTAACTTGTGAGATAAGGAGATTTTCTATGCCATCGTAATCATATTCATCTAGCCATGATAAAACCGTTTTCTTGAAGGCGTTCCTATTTAGCTT
>CAJQZM010026868.1:0-14209 GCA_907164665.1 Colias nastes | reverse complement strand
CTTGAAACTTGTTATTTTTTAGTTGCATTTGCCCCGGTTGACCCTATCTATAGTTGATTTTGATTGTTTTCACCTGAGGTCTTTCTTAATCAGCTCTGTCAGAACTAATTAATGTATCGAAATAGCAGGGCACGGAATTTTTACTCATATACCTTCTAATATAATTGACAAGTGAAACATACCTGAACTCCGGCTTTAATATTATTAATTGCCGCCCGTGTACCTATAAATCATTAATTCATTATCCTTTACCTTGGGCAGCCTGGAAGAGATCGCTGATAAGCGATAAGGTTGCCTTATGTGCTATGCATGTTTTCCATTTCTTTTAATATTATGTAATGTAATGGTACATAAAATAGTTAAATAAATTGTTAAATTCTTATATGAATAGAACACTTTGAGAAATTTAATACTTCCTGTATTTAATGAATTCATAACTATTAATGTATATAATGCGGCGATGCTCTCATTAAATAAAAGACCAACAATAATATACAATATTTTATTATTTACAAATACAATTTAATAAGTTCGTCACTAACTGCTGATGGCGTAAGGATTCCCAGATCAGTGAACAGTAATGTAATATATGCAGGTGGAGTATAATCTACTAAAGGATGTTGTTTTGATAAATTTCCAGATTTTATCACGCTTGAGAGATATTTAAATTCATTAGGCAGGTCTTGCTGGTTTAGTGGATATATTCTAGAGAATTTGAAACTTTCTGTAAGTACGTATACTGGTTTCTTGAGTTCTAGCGCCGACATCGCCAAGCAGTATGTGCCGATCTGAAAGGAATTTCTTTTATTGTTTATTTAGAATTTCTCAAATATTTCGTAGTTGTATTTCTGTTTGAAAATGTTTTGCCAGGCATTAAACGAAAAAATCTTTTCAGTTTTGAACAGTTTTTCAATATGCATATTAGAGTAGGCATAATTATTTATTAGCCAATCTGTGGTCTAAAAAAAGATGCAGCGGAAGTCACACTGCCAAACATAAATAAAAATACAACTTGTTCTTGAGAAGATCTCAAATGACTTTCATAACTGAAGGTTAAATCTTATGCGAATTTTTTCGCGTCAGTAAAACAGAAGAGCAAAGAGCAAATATCTTTTTTCTTTGACATATTGTCTTCATGATTATAAAAAATTGTTTTGCAAAAATCTAGACATACAACACAAAAGAGATAATAATACCTTATTAATAATGCCACCACTCTCGGTAACTCCTTCCGCACCAATCATTACAATGTCAATTTGTTCCATAATATAACCAACAGCAGAGTCCAAGATAAGAGTTGCTTCTATACCCGCCGCTACCAGTTCTTTATGCATTCTTTCCCTAAAAAATATATGGTATTTTATAAAATTTGTGGTATTAGTACAAATCTATAAATAATATACAAAACAACATGCTTAGAAAAAGTAGTTTTAAAGGTTAAAATATACATATATAACTAAAGATTATTATACTATCAAATTGAATGTTTAGTATGGCTCAACTTGGAAGAATAAATTGGTTAAATGTTTTATTTTAATAAACTTATCACAGAAACATGAAAATGACTAAGAAATTAATTATGATTTGTGAAAAAGAATAAGATTGTACCTACCCACTGTTATCAGGACAAGAAGATGTTACAAATACTTGAAATCTTTTATTTGCTTTCACTGCTTCAAGCATTGCAGCTAGTACCACCCTAGATCTTGAATGTGTTAAAATTTTCTGTAATAAAAATTGAGTATATAAATTTCTTAAAATAACAAACATTGACATATTTTATTTATAAACTAGCACCCCAAAAATACTTAAGAATAAGCAAGATATACCTGTGAATATACCTGTGCTAAAATGTAACCTATCTGTATGTTACTCTATAATCAACAAGTGATTTTCATTAAATTTCTTTATCCTGTTTCATATTATCCACTAATTACTAACACTAAAAATGGTTATCTTTTTTATTGACAACATGAAATTAACAAGTACTTGAGAATTTATTTCCAAATCACTTACACTTGAATTTGATTTATCTAATGGTAAATATTATGTATTGATTTCAACATTTCAAAATTTTTTCTACAAGAAGTTTAGTTTAATAAATATGTTTGTATTTATGTTAAGATTAAATCTTTATACAACTTACACATCCATCACTAATAAAAGGCAATGCCTGTTTGGCCACCTTCCCTCTGGCTTGTAACAGTGTGTCTAGGAACACTCTCCCTCGCTGCAACATTATCTGTTCACATTCTTCAAATGACTGGAATAAAATAATTATTTATTTGATTTCATATACAAAAAAAAGGGAACTTCACACTTACAGCATGCAATCAATTAACTTTTAAATCAAATGAATTATAACCCTAGTCTTGTATGTATTATTTAGTAGTCCCCTACAGAAGTACTTACTACGTAATTGAAAGGCTTCTTCTACATCTTTATATTTAGATGTTGAGAAGATGAGTTGAAAAATTAAATCATAAAGATAATCAATTTATGTATAATCATTTAAATATTAAATACTTAGAATATATTAAATAAATATCAACAAAGGTTTAAAATATGTAAGAGAGAAACTGAATGTCTTTTAAGTTCATACATAAAATGTTAACAGTATATAAAACCAACCTTAACATCTAACTTGGCGAATGTAATAAACCTCATGAAGATTTCACAACCAGAAGAAATAGCGGCCACTGGCTGATCACAGTGTCGCATTGCGTCCACTGCTAATTGGAGATTCAAGTCCAACTCTCTCACTGTGGCCACTGGAAAAGTTATAATTAGTGCTTGAGGATTAACACTGAAGAAATTTAATTGTTTTTTTTTCTATATTTAGTTCCTTTGCAATATCCTTTTTAATGATCTTTTAACAGTAAACAGCACAAATCCATATTTAATGCAGTTAACAGTTGCAGAGTTTTAAGGAATTTCAGTGATCGAGTCACTTGAATAATAATTTGTATGTGGTGAATAAACCTGGTTTACTCTATTATAACCATTATTGCATAATAACTTTATTTTATATGTTCAAACATATTATTGTGACTAAAAGCATGCTTATAAAAATAAATTATTGACTTAACTTTATGCTACAATTCATGAATTAAATGTATAATGACAAAAATAACTTTAATTATAGATTATTTCATTGTTTATAGTAAAACATACCTTTATAATTTTCAATGACTGTTAATAAGGTTTTAATAGCAGCAACTCCGACAGATACATCCTCTTCTTCTCTCAGAATTTTCAGAAAGATATCTTGTACCTCTGAAACCAGAAAAAGTGCAGTAAGTCGTGTTTGAATGTTTTTAATACCCTGAATATGAATGAACCTAGTCATAGTAATAAAAAGCTTGCAGCATACCTTCTTTCCTCATATTGACTTTTGATTGCTTCTTACAGAAGCCGCGTTCTTAGTATAATTTTTTATTAACTTAGCATATTTTTCATTTATACAAAGTATAAATAGTCTTTAAATTGCAATAAAGCTAATAACCTATAGGTTTACTGTACAAAATGAACACACGTCAATAAAATTTAAATCATAAATTTGCTAAAATGTCAAATGTCAATTTGACATTTTAGAATTATTCCATTCTGTATTACGCAAAAATACTAAAATGTTACTATAGATATTCTTATTTTATTAAATACAGCAAATATTAGAGAGTGTAATAAATATAAACTGTTTACTAAAAATATACTAAAAATGATTATTTTTTTAAATATATTTTATTATCATTATTATACCCAAATTAAAAACATAAGAAATAAATAAATACATTATGTGATAGTTTATTAATTACTAGAGGTCCGCCTCGGCTTCGCCCGTGGTACATATTTCGCAATAAAAGGTAGCCTATGTCCTTTCTCGGGTATCAAAATATCTCCATACCAAATTTCATGCAAATTGGTTCAGTAGTTTAGGCGTGATTGAGTAACAGACAGACAGACAGAGTTCTTTCGCATTTATAATATTAGTATGGATTTGGATTATGGTTTCAAAATCTCCGATTATTATCATGTGCATATATATAAGTTGTGATAATGTATTCCAAATCAATTAGTCTTTATTTCATTTTTATAGTTCAAAATTAAGTAATAGCTTTAACCGTGCTTCATCCATAATATTTTTTATCTTCGGGCCAGTTTGTATACCTATTAACAACAGTTTGAGAGGGACATTTAAAAAAAGAACTAAAAGTGAATATTTATAAATTCTTATTGTTAATAGTTAAAACAATAATATTATGTATAAAAAAACAAGAACAAGAACAATCTAAATTATTACTGAAACAGGGAAAGTCATGGCCAACGAATGTAGATTTACCGCCGGTGTACTACGATTACAGTAACAACGGTGTTTGAATGGCTTAGACGTATCCATCGTATCTTTATAGTTTTGTAAGCGTGATTTTTCATAATAAGTGTAGATAAATAAGGAAATACCTATCAATAATGGGAAATTCAGCGTCTCTCAAACTGAATGATAAGAGAAAATGGCAGTAAGTTTTTTTATTATTATAGTTACCTACCTACTTACAATAAAATAAACATTAAATTATAATACAATGCGATATTGCAAGTCTATTTTTGCACGAGAATTATTATGATTTTTAGTTATAACTGCATACTGCATAGGTATAATGATATGTACTTACCTTATATTACGTACCCACATACATTTTTTATTATAACAATAAACCTAAAAAACATCTTTATACGTCGACGATCGATGTTGATCGTTCGTCTGTCATAATAAAATTATTTAATATCGGATGCACTTGATATGGCACATCCATCTGTATAGCAAATCAAATGACGAGATTCTTCTGGTAAATATTCCAAACATACAAAATAAAGTAATTTGTTAAAATGTTCTTTCAATCATTGTTTATCGAATCTACAATAATAAACTAAGTATGTTAAAATAAATAGAACAAGGTCGGCGAAGTAAATCAATAATAAATTGTAACAACTACCCTCATCGCTAGAGATATTTTGATGGTCTTGACATTCGACACTGAAAAGAAGTCGGTTAATAATAATTTGTAATTTGCTGTCTATAAAAATATTGTTATAGAACACGGCTTCGCTTGTTTTATAATCTAATAAAAAGGAGCATCCAATACCATTTTAAGGTTGATAGGTAGGTACTTTTTTGGACCCTAAACGTGAGGCAGAGTAAGAAAAACACAAACCCACCACGATTTCGAATTCCACCAAAATTTCTAAAAATTACTTACTTAAACCACACCCCGGACACTCCATACAAACTTATCGTTTTGACAGTCACACTAGCATAAGACATTTGTACAGAGTGCAAATGTGTGTGTTAACGCTTTAGGGTTGGCACATTTGTGACTTGCCTGTTCATGTCACATTGGTCGATCAAAAAACTCTCGTAAACTCATAGCGCTTCAAGCGCTGCGTGCGAAGTTGTATGCAGTAACTTTGTATCGACGGCGCGCGGCCCGCCGCACTATAATAGTGATTGATTCATGAAAATTTACCCAAAAATATTTTTGTTCATATTTATTTCTGAAAGGTTGTATCCTAACCGAAGATACGTTTTAATTTGTTTAATAATTAGAACAGAAATTATATATACCTAAATGCTTATTGAAATTTACTGATATAATTTTTACATAAGTTCAAATATTTTCAGTACCTATGTTTCAATAATTATTACCGAAAAATTATAATATTCTTAAATCAATCCCTGTGAAAAGTATTTTACGAAATAATTTCTGAGCAGGCAAAATATTTGACACGAAAAAGACGATAAATTTTAATTGTGGATTTATTTACCTGCATTTCGTTGCTTAAATATTTAGTATATTTATAAAATAATCAATTTAGGTAATAGTAAAGTAAACCAAATAATTGAAATGAAAAATGTATTTATTTTTATACCATATATAATATAATATTATAATTTATTCTTCATAATATACGGGTACCACCAGAAGGAAGATTCCCGGTCCTTTGGAAGGCTTACATGGGGACATAGATCCAACACGCAGAGGCCCTTTAGATAATTTTAATGTGTTGTGGGACACCAGCCGCAGGGTGGGACACATAGCGTTTTGAAAGTGTTGTGAGGGGCTTTTCTGCTAAATCCCAGCGACCAATAACTCGTAGCCACAGCATACACCTGGAAAATATTTGCCAAACGTAAATTATTGAATAAAAAAATCAATTAAAATCTCTAAATCTCTAAATAAAATATTCAACGTACAGTTTTGACTTTCCTACGATTTTATTATACATATTATGAATAAATAGATATATAAGTAAATCTCGCACCAAGTATTCTTTAAATAAAAATATATTCAATGTAGAGTTTTGACTTTCCTACGATTTTATTGTATGTATAAAATTTTATGTTCAATATATGTACCTTAGAGCTTATGTAAAAGATTAATTGACTTACCTTATCTCGTCACTTAGTAATCTAAAAAATCTTCTGTTTTTATCATATTTGTCTGATGAAATACATCCGTAAACAGCACAATATCTAGCCATTTTCTACGAAAAACGATAATCATAAATCCAAAATAATAAAATTACTTTAAGTCAATTTGATTAATGTTGTCAATCTTCGTTGCGTTTCGTCTAAGACGTCGTTGGTATCGTCCTTGCGGGAAATGGGTACCATAACATGTCTGATCGTGCGGGGTGAGGTAAGTGTTTAATTTTGGCGGGAGGCGGAGAGTGTCCGTTCTGTAGCGTTTAGCTACTATTATGTATTCTGTGCTTAAACTTAACGTAACTACTTACGTGGTAACTACATACCTATGATCCACTTTACTATGACGATTTTAATATCAATTCTATCTATATTTTATTCTTATAAACATATACCTACCTACCTACTTAGTTCCCTAAATCTGTTTCCCTCGAAATCAAAAAGATCTGTGCTAGTTGTAGCATAGAATAGAAAAGAATTAGAATTCTACTAGTCCCACAACCAGATTTTTTTCAAGCTTACTTCGTAAAAGAAAACTTGCAGGTACCAAAACTGTAATGTTATTAAAATAAAGCAACACAACTTCCGCAAATATATCGAAATTCAAACCGACTGACAATCGATAGACTTGACAGAACACCATTTGCTTGCATTAACGAGATACTAACTTGTAAGCAAGCGTCATGATACGTGAATAAGTAATGTTTCTACCGTGAAATCGTAGATAACGAGAAACAACTGACATACAGACATTAAACACTCATGTAGAGCGAAAGTCGGATCATTACGTAATTAATTGAGACTGTTACATACCGCCAAAATAATTTAAAATAAATGGCAATAATTTTAATGAAATCGCTCAATGAAAATGCATCGGAATAACCTACTGAAGTTATTAGTTATAATTGTTCCTTGTTCCTAATTTTTCAAAATGTTGACTGATTCAGATTATCAGATATGTGTAGGAAAGACCAAAAAAAGGATGTAATTTTTTCGGAATAAAAAAATGATATTATCGAAAACAAAATATCATTGAAGTTGAAGCTTCTTTAAACCGAGTACCGACTGCTGAAAAAATTATAAACTAACATAACAACTTTATAATATAGGTACAACATGATTTTCCACAGTGCAGTGTTATCGTCAAATTCAAAATGGCCACTCAAACACAGTGTCTATAAAAAATTAAAAAACCTAGCAAAAAGTCAATTAGTCTTCATAAAAAATCACCTGTTATTAAATAAGTTGACTAACAAATTGTGCACCGGTTAAATAAGAACACGGCCGTAGTTAGGCGTGACGACCCTGACTTAGCCGTGATAGATTGTCAGTAAATTTTTCAGTATGAATTTAATCCGACATCCCATTTGTCAGCAAATTAAAATACTTGATAATCATCTTTGAAATGTCTTCAAAGATTTTTTTTGATATGAGTGAAATTTTAATGCCAAGACAATAATTAAATCAAAATAAAATGCTTTTAATAACTTAATTTCACGATAATATTTAAAAAAAGTACAGTTAATATTGAAATAATTGTTTATAAGTAATATTTTTCTTAATTTCCATATATGATATAGTTACTGATAGTATTTATGGAAAAATTATGTGAAATTCGTGTTTTAAATGATAAAGTTTTATTTAGATCTACATCTAGATGTACTAACATAAGTTAAAATAATTATTTATATTTAAAGATGTATCAATTTTTCATCGTAGTTTTCAATTAGTATTTTTTTTATTTTATTAGTACCTAATTTCCTGCCCACTTTTCTCACTGATCATCACAATTTTTTCGTGCAATATCAATCTTATAAAATGATTCTCTATCTTGCTCACAATTGCAGCAGCATACAGTATGAATTTCGCAACACAATAATTTAGCTGTGACGACATCAAAATGATTATAGTGACTTGCAAAATTGTCGATTTACATCATTTTGACGGAGTTGTGGTGTAAAGGAAAACCTCAGTTGTTAAAGGCGTCCAGCGTATCTGGTGTCTATCATTTAAATATAATTGCTTAGCTATACGTATAGTATTGTATTATCTATGGTTATACCTTATCATAAATTTCGTAAACACTTTACACTTTACAGGATAAAATGTGTACCTACAGAATGATAATCTACTTACATACATTTAACTGGATTTAACTCACGATTGTTAATTTTCTTATACTCATAAGAGTCCCATAATCCAGCTGGACTGAATCCCAGCGGGACTCTTATGAGATTATTATTAACCCTTTTATTTACCAATACAAAATTTCAAATTCCTTATTATAAGCTTTCCCCATGCTTAATCTAGCTCCAACATTTAACGATATTTATTGTAAAACTAGCAGTCCGCCCCGGCTTCGCCCGTGGTACATATTTACGTTTTCTCTACATAAGAACCATCCTCGTACTTCAAGGAATATAATAAAAAAAGAATTATCGAAATCGGTTCAGCCGTTCACACGTGATGCCGTGACAACGCGAAACGGGTTTCATTTTTAACCGACTTCAAAAAAAAGGAGGAGGTTATCAATGCGGCCGCTATTTTTTTTTTAATGTATGTACACCGATTACTCCGAGGTTTCTGAACCGATTTACGTGATTCTTTTTTTGTTCGATGCGGGATGGTGTCGAATTGGTCCCATAAATTTTATTCGGATAGTCCCAGTAGTTTTTATATTATGAGCATTTTTGTCTGTATTTGTAAATGTTGCAAGTAACTTTGATTCACTTCCCAGTAACCGATTGAGCTGAAATTTCGTATACGTATGTAAATTGGATAGCAATGAAACATTATCATGACATAGAGCTGATTTGATGATGGAATCGGAAGGTGGCCATAGGAACTCAGTAATAGGTATATTGACTCAACTTTATCGAGTTTGGGCTCGTTTGATTCGTGTTGAAAAATACACTAAAAGTATTAAATAAAAATAACTGCGTTAAAAACAATTAACCGACTTCAAAAATGCAAAAGTAAAAAATAAAATAGATTTGATATTATTAATTAGGTACTACTTGGGTACACATATTATTTAGATATTTAATAAATAGCACATATTTTATTAAATAGGTTTGAAGTCGGTGCCAAACACTAAGCACCCGTGCACCGACATCAAACCTTTTTAGTAAATAGCACATCTAAATAATATGTAGTAATTAATAATATCAAATCTATTTTATTTTTTACTTTTGCGTTTTTGAAGTCGGTTGTTTTTAACGCAGTTATTTTTATTATATATATAGGTAGATAAAAAACTAAAGAGTATTAGCAAAATGATTATTTTTTTATTTCATTTCACCTCTCTCTCTCTTCAATAACGAAGTATCGTTATTTGATAATTCATTACGTGCATGTTCAATTGATCGCATTCAAACAACACAATAAATACGAGTAACCGAAAAATAGACTCTACAGTCTACGCTCGCCCTGACTTCTTATCTAAGGTCTGAAATCATTCTATGTCACTCTTGAATACCTTTTTTAAGTGAATTTTCATCGTTACCAACATTCAAACTTTATATATTATATTATTATTTTAGTATAGGTATACGCTATACACACTAGTATATATTAATTTGTATTTATGACGTAAAAGATAAAAAAATAGTGATTAGAGCCATATATTTTTTTACAATTAAGTTTTTATTACAAATTTTATTACACTAATGTACTGATAGTGATTTAATACGAAGTACCGAATGCAGGAGTGGGATTGTGTGTAATAGTGCTTTTCAATTTATTATGTTGTGTTAAAATATCTGTAAAAAATTTAATATACCGAAGGTAACTTTATTTTTTATTTTAATATTTTTTTCCGTCAATATTACGGATTCTTTTCATTTGCATCGTTATTTTTTTTAATCAATAAATAATACTGCTTTATAAGCATTTGCATTTTTCCGTTTAAGCAATACTTTTAAATCTTTTAAACTTTGATTTCATTTAATTTAATCTAACCATGGACGTATAAAAAAAGACGGACGCCGTATTACGAACAAACAACGTGAAGCCACCATAGTAAGCTAGCGATCGTGTAAAGACAATAAACACGCACACACTCTCACCATAGTAAGCTAGTCGGCCGCCATTACGTCGTGAACTACCGACTGATTAACTACGTCACTGTTTCACAAAAAATATTTAAAATGCCGTCTTGCGTGGTTAAATGGTGTCGCAATAGTACAATTTTAAATAACAAAACACAAGGGATTACATTCCACAGGGAAGCAAGTTATTTCTTTTATGTTTTAATGACAAAATTATTACGGCAAAATTTATAGAAAAAAATACAGCCGCCATTGTCATCAGGACAGCTGTTGCCATGGCAACATGGCACACACACATGGATGTTTCGCCGCCATTACTAGGCTTCACTCAATGTTTAGGCGATATACCGTCCGTCTTTTTTTATACGTCCATGAATCTAACCTAGTATTTAGTGCCTGAAGATAAATGTAGAGCTAAATAAAACAAGTTCTTTAGATGGAATGCAATACTATTTCCTGACACCTGTTCATATCGGAAGTATGTGCGTCAATTTTTATTTATTTAATGGTAACATTCTACATTGGTTGATTGAGGACAGTGTTAAGGCTATATAAAGTCTTAAAGGTTAGTTAGGCGGTACAAATTGCAATTAAAAATAGCGGATATATGATAACTTATTGTTTGAGTTCCGGCTGCAGTTTGATTAATATATTTTGTGTACCTATATTTAGGTCGATTTTAGCATAGTGCAAACGTTTAGCATACTACGACGAAAATATATTTTGTGCATACTTTTTTAAATTGTAAATCAGTGAAAGAAAAATATGAAAAAAATTAACACTCGCGTGCAGTATGATTAATCATTAACATGTCATGATTGATATTACTACTATGTTTATATTACCTACATAGTACAATATATGCATGCCTTTAATCGTATATGTGGCACGAGATAGCCATGCACGTTTATGTAATTACAATATCATGATAACGAATCAATTTTGTATTACTTCTGATTTAACGTTAAAATAGTAAAAAATGAAAAAGGGCGCCCATTGTGTATCTTTTATTTTATTTTTGTTTCCACTCTTGTATTTCCTAACTGTAAACAATGAAGAATAAATATAATTGAAAATTATTAAAAGTAAATTAATTCTAAAAATACCGCGTTATAATTAGCATATTTTATTTCAAGAGATAGCAATATCTATTAAATGTTTCATCATTTGTCTTTAGCGAGCGACCTTTTGTCTTTCCAGTAGAACAATTTTGTGTAAATAAGGTATTCGCTTTTTTAACACTTGATTTTCTAACATTGGTAAGAAATTGTCCACGTGATTAATTTTTAATATATGTACTGATTATCTTGTGAATTGTTTGAAACTTGAGAAAAAAATACTCAACTGCATATCACGCCTATTTTTGATTTTGAAATAAAAATACAAGGAAAAATATATCATTCGACTATCATTACTTATACATAGAAAACTTAAAAAAACAACCTTAATTACTTGTCACATGTATTCCCAGATTAGATTAGTATTATTTGAGAATTAAGAATGTAATACCTACAAACAATTTTTTGCGTATTTCAGTGTACATGACGGTCACAACGTTTTTGCATTAACGCTATCGGTTATGTAAGCTAACATTCTATGGGGGGCACTTATCGCTGACCTTTTATGTTTTTAAAACATTATAACATAAAAACATTTCGACTGATACGCCTAATGATAGCATATTATGTGTTTACATACAAAGCTATGGGTTAGAACTTGTTTTCTAGAGGTATATTCAAATTTTAATTTACTGGTTGGTAGTTTACTACTACATATATTTATAGCTCGTAAATTACAATAATTAAAGGATAGTTTTAGAAGATATACGTATAAGTATCTTATTTTGACTCCATACTTTATTTTTTGCGTAAGACCACATCTCAGCTTAACATCAGGCGAGATTGTGGTCAAGCGCTTCCCTATTCACAATAAAAAAATATTGTTTTGAGCTTACCCGCTTGGTTCGCGTGAAGAAAAATATCTTAATTTGTTACCTACTCCGAAGTTAATTCGTAAAAACCTAGCAAAAACTATTTTCTTTATATTATTAATAATTTTGATTACTTACGTTGGTTACTATGATGGGACTTCGTTATCATGTTATATGGCGTTTTATTACCCTCGTCATATCATCCCATTTGATAAACGAAAAAATTTTGATAATAGCCACAATTTGTTTTCATTATGCGAATATTTTTTATTGACTCATCATTCTTGATATTGCTATTGATTGAGATTTTGGAGAGTTTGTCTATGTTGCAAGTTGCAGTTGGCGTGGAATTATTGGTAGATATACATAATATGAGTAGGTACTTATAATAATAATATAATAATAATACTTAATTCATTTATTTATTGTAACATCATTGGTCCACTTGTTAGTAACAATACATAATTTTATTCTAGTCAGTATGATAGTACTTAATTATGAATTATATTAATTTTCAGTAGATAAAAATATTTATTCGTTAACATTAATCAAGAACATAAAAAATTAAAAAACACAATACTACTAAGTAATGAATAATGATATATTAGAACGTTACGGAAATGTTCTAATATTGGCGAATCTACCTTATCGCACAACACTTTCAAGATGCTGTTGCTGCTGCCACGAAGTCTTTTTAGCAAAGATGCAGTCTTTTTTCTTAGCAGCGCGGGAAAGCTGTCAGTTTGCGCTTGAGCGAACATATTCGAAGCTGAGCAATATCGCGGCAGACGCAACAGCATTCTAAATCCATTATTATATTGCACTCTAATAGCCCTAAGAGCTTCTGTATAGTTGCACCACAGACTGCCCGTGTAGAGAGTTTGGCAATACGCCTTAAATAAAGATATTTTAGCCTCCTCACTACAGCGAGCAAATCTGTGAGCAAGCATGTTACAGCGCGCTGCCAGCGCTTACGAAGTAACTATTCTCTAATCTGTGGCTCTACGTTCTCGCTCAATGTCAATCCGATCTTGTTGGTCCCCTGTAACATAGTGCCCGAGATATTTAAATTGCGACACCCTTTTTAGTATTTTCCCATTAAGGGTAATACTCCAGTCAGTCAAGACAATCAATTCACAATAATTCCAAAAGTTTTCAAACTTCGGTCAAGTGAATGGTACATTGGGACGACAATAAATCTCATTTTGCAACCTTGTCCGCAGTCCGGAACATTGTTAAAATTGCAATTAAATTATTTTTTGACGTATGGTCGTGAAAAAAATTCCAAAAGTTCTGCAAACTTGGGGAAGTTTTCGATATAATATTTCATATCACGTATTAAATTTGCAACCAATCTCAGTGTACGGAACATCTTTTAATATTGAATATTAATGTTTTTTTTTATTAAACTGAATGAGGTTGCAAATTTGTTAATGCATCAGAATAGATGTTTTCGAAGTTTGCAACCAAGTTCCAAAACTTTTGTAATTATTCTGAGACCACCTTACTCGAAAAAATGACCACGAATTAAAAATAATTATAAATAAACATGTTCCGGTCAACGAAAAAGGTTGCAAATTTATACAACCGTTCGGTATATATTTCCGATATCTGTGTCAAGTTTGCAGAACTTTTGGAATTTTTTCACGACCATACAGCAAAAAATAATTTAATTGCAATTTTAACAATGTTCCGTACACTTAGATTGGTTGCAAATTTAATACGTGATATGAAATATTATATCGAAAA
>CAJQZM010026867.1:0-13690 GCA_907164665.1 Colias nastes | reverse complement strand
AAAAATAGGTACCACTGAGAGTTTTCCTTGCTGTTGTAATAAAAAATATTTCGTCTGCGGTTAAGAAATGTTTTGAAAACTCCAAGCTTAAGGGTGTATTTGTATTTTAAAATATCTGTGCGGACGCAATAAAATGGCTTTGCTTAAAATTTAAAGTCGTATTTGAGAGTAAGGTGAGTTATAAGCAATGTAAAGGGTAGGAAATTTTAAACAAACTTCTTTGCCATGTACTTTGATGAATGGATTTGCATATGTTAGCGAATTTTATATATTTTGGAGGTATTTATTCACTTTCAGAATTCGTTGATTAGAAGTTGAATAACCACATTAGTGCCCAAAAAAAATACCTTTAATTATGGTTACAAGCATGTTACAAGACATACATACTTACCCTTTAATTATATAATATAGTGATTATTGAATACGTATAGTCTCAATATAGACCTAATGGAAATTAGTACATAATTTAGCACGATACGTAACTAACGAACAATAAAAGAACTCAATAAATATGAAGTTAAGAAGGTGCATTAGGTACATAAATAAAATTACTTTAGAATTTTTGGAGGCCTACCTTATTCATTAAGATGCATTAACGTAACGTGGTACACCTGGTGTATATGTCGCAGGCATATTGTATAATCTCACCGTTTACAAACGGTCGGCATTTTGTAATATGCCGAAAATTCGTCTTTTTCCAAAATTCTACAAAAAGACTGTCGCGAGCCGACGGAGGCCCACTTCGTGGGGCTCCTATTTCTGTGTAGTTTTAAAAAACACGAACCTAACCTAACCCACCCCCTTATCCAAACCAAAAATTTCTGATTACGAAATTTCGGCATATTACAAAATGCCGACCGTTTGTAAACGGCGAAATATTACAATTTGCCTGCGACATATACGCAGCATTAGCGACTCATTTTATTTTCCCTTATTACGTAAGTATTAAATTAATTTTTAAATCCATTAAGTAAAAGGCGCATAAGCTAAGGAACATAAACAGTGAATTAGGTTCAATATTTTTCAAGAATAAATAAATAATTTAGTAAGATATTGCACATAGTATATCTACTACTTTAATGAGCTAATTACTAGCTTGAAGCCCTATTCGAACGAAGCGATAGTTCTGTAACGTTCCACCAAATTGGTTTAGTTATTTGGAATTTAAATATGAAGTCGTTTTAGTATTCATGGTTACATTTAGATTTGAAACAATAATGTTTTAATACCGACATTATATCAAAACTGCGTTTATTAAGGAAATTCAGATTAATTAAATGATTAATTTATTTAATGAATTCATTACTTACATGAAAGTATTTTTTTCAAAAAAAAATTAACATTTTTTTGTATTGTTTGTAGGTAGGTATAAACCTTCGTTATATATTAGGTATAACATTGTATATGATGCTAGACTCTCACGACTCACGAATCCTAGGTTACATAAATACACAGGTTTATAGTGCCTTGACATTGTTCAGCTCGCAACCGACTCAAATTAAATTTAGTATCTAACGGTTCAAATATAAATTCATTTGTATACTAGGATTCCCAAATATTTCTATATTATATAGGTATATATAAGTATTTATGTGAACACATTGAATGATTATTATTTCTGACTTCTCTTGTATTTTACGAATTACGATTAGGATTTATAGAAAAATAAATTAAGTTTACATTGAAATTAAACACAATTTTTACAGTTGTATTTATTAGTGAAAACATGACTAATAATTAAATTATGCATCTAAATAATATGACACGAAATGATCGATTTTTCGGTCTTTAACTTCATTTTAGTTATAGTTCTTTGTGTTTAAAAATTGTTATACAATAAAAGATAAACGCAAGTTTTTCTAGTTTCATCATAAAAAATGTAGATCTAATCACACATTCCTAAAGTGCATCCACACACCAAAGCCTTTTTTCCTACCATAAATTATACCTCACACAATGTACATATTAATACAAAACCATTTGATAGTGCAAAGAACGTAAACAATATAAAATAATAGTTGAAATCATTATATAAAGCGTGTACTCCGGTCGGTAATTAGCGATTTGCATGTAGTATGGTCAATTAGTTTTCCCCCCTTCGTACTTCTGCTCGGCTTTCGAGCCAACGTTAGCCTTCCGCCACAGACTAAAGAAATAAAGTAATAAAAAAGTTCAGGTAAAAAGAGGATTTATCAATTTGTGCTGACGTAAAACTCAAATTGTAGACGTACATTTAGAAGAACTTTTTAAACACAATGGTAGTTTTGTACTAAAAAGATGAACTAAATCTTCTGTGACTTTTTTTAGCTTTCGAAACTATTACTAATCTTAATTGAAAGCTTTTTCAATAAAATGAGGCGCTCAAATCTATCTGAATTAGTAATACTAGGCATTACTACAAGGCAAGACATAACAAGAAGGACCTTCCATCAGTAAATAGAATGTTTTCCTGTGTATGACATAGTCTTAATTTTTCAAATGCCTGTAAATTTAAAAAGCTTGCCAGAAAAATATTATTTTCTTTTAAATAAATAGAACGACTGACTTCTTGTAATGCTACATTTTTACGCATACCTTATATAAAAAAATGTGTGCGTGTACTAGTGTACACACGTAAGAAGTGAAACTTCTTTATGACCTTATTTTTCAAAAAATAATTTACTATATTCAACTTTACAGAAATACGTCGAATCACGCGTGGTAGGGATAAGAAAAAGATGGCGCGTAACGGAAAAATGTCACGCGTAACGAAAAAATGTTACACTAAATTTTTTTCCAACCCCGATAAAGAAGTTTCACTTCAAAAAGTTGTTACAAATTACAATAAATACTTTCCTCTATGGAAACTCATTTTCCAAGTTCACTAATTCTTTCGAATATTTAATCGATTTATTTTCACTGACTATACTGACGTACCTACACTGTGGCCAGGTTTTAAGTTAAGTATCGTAGTTGGGCCAGTGTGAACCAGCGGATTTTACGAGCTCTAGCGTCTTCTAACGACATTCGTCTCCCATTAACTAGGGATATAGGATGGATAATACCGAGAACTGTGCAGTTTGTGGATCCAACTTTAGGTATTACTGCGGAAATGAATAGCGGCTTTAGGAAATATCCTATCATTATTTAGGTTTACGTGAGGTCAAATTGTTTTAGTTAGCGATGCAAATAAAATTACGTGTGCTTGTATGTGTTTTTCGCGTAGTTCTATAAGGCAATTGGTCATATCAATGTGATTATGCATAAAAAAATGTCTTGATTAATCTATACTAATATTATGAAGCTGAAGAGTTTGTTTGTTTGTTTGAACGCGCTAATCTCGGGAACTACTGGTGCGATTTGAAAAATTCTTTAGGTGTTAGATAGCCCATTTATCCAGGAAGGCTATAGGCTATATATCATCACGCTAAGACCAACATGAGCGGAGCACTGCGGGTAAAACCGCGGAGCACAGCTAGTTATTATTATATGTAGATACATGATAGTTGCATGATCGGCATTACAATATGTAGTGTCTTTTTGTTTATAATCGATTAGTTTTCCACATGAAAATCTACCTCATAACGTTTTTCACATGAATTTTCATTTCCTTATTATATTTTTCAATGTTACAAAATTCTTCTTAGTCCATTGTAACGAGTTCTTGAAATAAAAACACTCCTTTCATGGAAATCTAGAAAATTGCAATTAAATTATTATCTACGCTTCTTTAAAATTACAATGAAAACCCGATTGCATTCTGAGAATAATCACTATTTTGATTTATAAAAACGTGAATGAAATTTAATCTGATCTGATCCGACTGAGAAACTTTTTCTATCATATTTCATCAACTACCCACACCTGCATGCTTACGTCAACAAATTAATATTATGGAGGAGTTCTTTGAAACTTACGAAGGTAATATGAAAATAATTTTTATTAGGTATGTAGTTAAAGACATAATATTGATTTTGGTTATCATAATAAAAACCATCTCCATTCATGCCATAGATTAAAAGAAAATTAATAAGAAGTAACATGAAAAAATGTATGATGTAAATGACTTTCAATAGGATCGTATTAATTATCAAAAGACAGGACTACACAAATAGAAAATAATTTCTTTCAGCCTTTGTATGCCGCGATTCGCCGCGGCAGTAGCCACTAGCCGTAGACTAACAAAAAACATTGCATCTGGCCAAAAGACATTCATTGATCGTTCTGAGAAACCTCGGACACACCGAGCGTGATGTAACGGCCAATTTTTTGTATATCTTTACTTAGAAACTGAAAGAATCTTATCTTTAACCATTGTTGGTTTACTAATTTACGAAGTCTACTTATAACTATATTTACAATTATTATTGGAATGGAATGAACTTTCTTTTTTATGAATGGCTGCACTAATTTAATTTTTTCGACGTCTGGCTTGGTTCACTGATGTAAGTTTTACGTTTGAGCATTTTATTGGAAACTGTTCAACGAACAATAAAAGTTTTCAGTGACGATTGCATTGGAGAACATTGGTGTCACTTTGGATATGCGCATATTCATGTCCTTATGCCTAAGATTTTGCTAAATATTCCTGTCAGGAAGCGAATTTACGTCCATCTATTAATTACTCACAGTAATTATTGCAACAAAATCAAAAAGTTATAACAATCATGTCTTCATATAATATACCTTTATAGGTATATATTTTAACTTACTTTATTTTTCACGAATGAAAGTGAATGTTTTAGAAGCTGTGCGGACTGATGTTTGTTACTTTACACACGCAAAAGGATGACTGGGTACGGATCTGAATAAAATGTGTCATATAGAGTTAAGTCTCAATTATAACAAAAGTTATCAATTCTGAAATGCAATGCTGCCAAAATAAAGCCACAGGCAAAATCTTATTTCAGAATGAATAGTAAAGTCATCCACCCATTACTTGATAAGCGTCAACATAACCAAGTTAACAATAAAAACTCCTAAGTCATGAAATAACACGACAACCACACCACAACATGAACACGAAAATAATTACATAACCAACGATTTATTGCATTATCTGTGCCCAGTACATCCCCGTGACATTATCTTGGAAGTTGGGCAATGTGTAAAAAGGCGTTGAGGTGCTCACTGGCGCCATCTAGACGTCTACATGGCGCCGTGCATCCCCGAGGGAATTAATCTCTCGATGAGATCGCTTCCCTGTGACGCCATGCTAAAAAACACTTTCCCGCGTCTTTCTTTGTGCCAAACTTTGTAGAGACTTCTTGATAGATAACCTAACCTTTGCATAAATTAGATATTCGTTTCTTGATTGCATAATAGTTTTAGAAATCAATTACTATGTATTATTTACATTACTATGTATTAATACAAGAGCGTGCTATGAAAAACATAATCATGATGCACTCGCATATTTTACTAGGCTGTTACTTGTTGCAAATAAAGTTTACGTAATAGTAATTTCCATAGTGTACACGTGTTTTCAATAAAATTTTATGTTCACGCCACAATACTGTTGAACTATAACTTTGAAATATATAGGCAATTCATATCGAAACGTGCGTAATTCGCGTGACATCATAATATATTTTGACGTATGAAGAATGGATAAAACATTGTTTTAGAAATTTATTAGGAGCTATAAAAAACAATATCTTATTGTGTTAATAAATCACTTGAATTATGTACCTATGCAAATCATGGAGACTGCGGGGTGAACCACCCTCCAAGGTCAATTGTTTCCATTTTTCTGTATGTATCGGGTCAAAGCTAAGATTTGAAACATTGTAATGGAATAAGGAACCTTTATGTTGTACATATTGTTAGAAAAAGCCATTCCTTTAACTACAACATTAATAACATTAAAGAATCTACTGAAATAGATAATAATGAACAATATAGAACGATGACACTTTTGTATTGTATATGAATAAACGACAGATTTCAAATTTTCCGGTACTTTCGCCTAAAATACCTAAATAAGGGGGTGGTTTGGGCCCTGCAGGCGGCAGGCGAACCTCGCAACTGATAAGATTAGCATCCAGTTACGTTTTATGGGTAGGTATGTCCCTCACTCACTTTAATGTCCCTTTTTTTCAATTTTGGAGCAAGCTTCCAATATTTTTAACATCGTAGATACTTTTTTTTAATTGCAACATCTGTGGCCTTCTTGTTTTACCCGATCTAGGTACCTGCCCGTTTATTAAATGTAAATGTAAACATAATTACTTCCTGAGCTCAACTAATTCAAAAATACTGTCAAACATTCAAACTTTTCAACTACATAATATTAGATGAAACTATTTTTAAGGTAATTATAGGTCAATATCATTTTTCAATATAATTTATCAACATGCAAATTTAAAATAGTTCTCCGAATAAAAATATGAGATTCTGAAAATGGTAGTGGTAGAAATATTATCAATATTAGTACTGCTTTCGTATTCTTTATTGTAAACCAAAATAATTGTGTATCGGCACGAATGCCAGAAATATTTTAAAGTCAAAATATAAAGTGCCTTTATGTACGAACTCCAGACGGTTTCATTGTCATTTTTCTCAAGGAATCTTTACAAAATGTTAAGATGACGTACTAACAGGCGACCAGGCAAAATGAGAGATTGTTTTGCTTTTAGAAATCGCTGAAAATAGAGTTCCGGTTCTTTCAGAAACTGTTGATATTTTGCATTTCAAAATCACTCGTCCATGAACTGCAAGCGCATCTTATAAATTTGTTTAAAATGGAAAGTAGACGAAATTTGCGAACGCGCTGATATAATAATTCTAGGAAGTACGGAACGAATTGTCATTCCGATAGCAGTTTTAGAGCATGATATTGGTTTCTAAGAAATTTCGCAATCTAATCTGTCTGCGTTTTTGGCTTTTAACACTGAAGTAACACTGTTAATGGACGGTCGAATTACTGGCCACGGTGGTTTCATTTCTGGCCTAGTCTGCAATGAACGTCAATAGAAAAGAGATTATGAAACGCTAAGTACCTACTTCTGACGGTCAACCCTGATTTGAAACAGACGCCATCTCTAATCTTTACTGAATGTAATGGATGAAGTTATGGAAGACAAACGGCGTTGTTGCAATACCTTGTTATTACTTTAAAGATTAATTTCAAGAATATATTTTAGTGTTATTTGTTACAAAAAGTTTTAATACAGCTTATTTCTATAAATTTATCGTTCACTGAGTGTAATTTTATTTTAGCAGTAATGTTCATTTTTCACATCGAATCACATAGAACCTAATTTTTCACTAGAAGTAAAAAACGAAACATATAAAAAAAAAACTATTTGTTCTTCTCGGTCGTTGGGTTTTGAAAATAAAATATCCACTTACGAAAAAACAACTAATCAAAAGGTTTTTTCAAAGAAATATCTGATCACAGTAATGAAATAATACGAATAATAATTTTTATCCTTAATAATAAATCTCATCCACTACGTTTTATCAAAATAACATTTTTCATTTTTTTATATTAAAACTAAAAATAAATTTTTAACGCAAAAAAACCTTAGTTATAAATCTAAAAGTAGATGTAAAAATATGTGTATTAAGTCTGCTGTGATATAATAAAAAATAAGTAATTATAATGCAAACATAATTATATTCTATAAAGATAGAACAATAGTAAATGAATATTTTTTTGTCAGAGAGAATATAAGATTTTTTATTTCAAGAAAAGGAACACGCAATATCTATGATCATACAAATGTATTTTCAAATTCTTCTTAAAATAACTCAAAATCTCTTCTCTAGAATACTTTACATTTTATAAATACAAGTCTAATTTCTGAAACTTAAAGAAAGGTCCTTACATTGTACCTATAACTAGCTGTGCTCCGCGGTTTCACCCGCGTGGCTGCGTTCCTGTTGGTCTTAGCGTGATGATATAATATAGCCTATAGCCTTCCTCGATGAATGGGCTATCTAACACCGAAAGAATTTTTCAAATCGGACCAGTAGTTTCTGAGATTAGCGCGTTCAAACAAACAAACAAACAAACAAACTCTTCAGCTTTATAATATTAAGTATAGATTCTATAGTATCTTTATTCACTTTGAGATGTCACAGGGGATATAATTTAATAAGTCGTAGTTACTTTATACTTTATATAATAATACGATTATTCTAGATAGAACGTTGAAACGTTTACAGGGTGCAAACTCCCCGAATCCCCCTGTCCTGCTCTGACGTTGATTGATGCAGGTGTAAGAGCCTGCCTTCACACTTTGTGGCTATGTACCGCTTTCACGTACCATGAGACTCGAAATATTCAAATTATTTTAATATACTTTAATAAATGAATAAGAAATGCATAATTAAAGTTTTATTATAGCTCTGGTTCAGTTTTTCGTAATACTTTGTTTTTATAATTTAAAAATGTCTTTAACATGTTTAAATTTTAAACTTTGTAATAAATTAATTAGCTTTTGATCTATTGTAACCATACTAAATTCTATAGAGCCCAACTGAGTATTAATAAAATTTTAATTAAATTATATTATGTACATAATAAAGTTGCATTACCGCTTTGAAATCCAATTCAATGGTGCTTAACAAAACATTGTGCTATTATTCTGTCAAGCCCGTTCATATAATGGTCTACAACGGCAATATTCATTAAATGTTGTAAACATTTTTATGATCTCTATTATTTAGCTCTTCAGACAGTTGAGCTGCATTTAAGCTTCATTAATAAATTCGCTTCTCTAAAGGCACCCTTTAAACCGTCGAGTGTACATAAAGGCACGACCAAACCGGACAGCCTGTGAGAAATCGTTTTAATACTCAAAATCCGCTTGCAGTTTCAGCGTTTAATGAATTACGTTGGGTGCAGCCTCCGGCGCAAGACGTGCATCGATCAACGTCGCCCGGCGACCCCCTCCGACCCCTTGCGAGGATAGGCGCGGGGTGGCGCCCGGGCCCCCTCGCTGCCCAAATAAAATATTCGTACACTGTCTGTGCTCACTTGCTAAGATATGACAACTGCAGTCTGCAACGTAATAAGGAATGCTAAGGCGCTTTTAAACTTTAACACACGTGACAAATAACGGCCGGTATGTTACAGAGCCGCACAGAAAAATAACATGCTAAAGAGCCGTCCTTTCCGCTGCAAATAGAAGCCGGGTGCACCAGCGCCCTGATTAAAAGTCGCAAAGTTTTTGATTTAGGATAAATTACACTTTTTCACCAAACATTTTTAAGAATCGCATTTGCATTCGATCCAATTTTCTTATCTCACTTTATAGTTTGGGGAGAGAGATAAAAAGAGGTAACTGCAAATTCGCCGGCGTCCTTGTGCAAGCGAGCTTCGCCTCAGGGGCTAGGTAGGGAGACGTGACGGTTCTGAATTATAAGAAAATGCATTTACGCCACTACGCCACACGCCGCAGACCGGCGTATTTTCATGTTCTACGTGAGCTTTACAATATGGATTAGAACAGCGGCGAAGTTTTAGTGTTGTTGTTTTCTGTTTGTTTTGAACGTAACTCAAACTGGGCAAAGTCGTGAACCACATTATTATATTACAGATAATAGTGCTAAATGATGACTCGTTGGTTGTTGCTCATGCTTTAAACTTGAAATTAATTTGTATAAAGAGAAAAGCTAAATTTGAAATAGATTAAAATTTGTATGCATATAACTCTAATGAGATGTAGTTTTTAATTTACATGCAGCTAAAAATATTCCCGTTTATATCTATAGAAATTAAATCTGAACATCTCAAAAATATGACCTAAAAAGTTTAGTAACTTTTATTCGTTTTTTCACGAAAAACTGTACCTATACCCAGTTACAGTTAAAAAATTATGAGCTTTTCATTTACCAAGATCTCATAATAATTCAGTAATAAATTCGAGGTCGTTGTTTTCAAAAAATGCTTTTACTTATAAAAAAAAATCTTTAAATTTTAAGTACTATAGTTTGAAAGTAAACTAAACCTGAATGAAAAGAAAAAAAAGTTTAGACAACATAGAAAAACTTTTTGTTAGCTCGACCAAAAAAGTAATTCTAATTTCCCATTCATCCAGTCTTATTATACGCCTTAAAGAAAGAAATAATGAAAAAAAGATAAGAAAGTACTCTACAGATTTTCACCAATGATTCATGGTACGAATAGACAGAAAAAACATGACAAATCTATAACGATATCTGCGTGGAATCGACTCGAAAACGTCCGTTCCGTGCATAAATGGATAAAGAAAACAATGTATGGTGGAATTGATTCGCTGAAAAAGTTTAAAAAAGTATGCAATACTTTATCCGACGCCATCTACTGTTGTAACTAACTTTTGTTTTTTATAGGATAAATGTTCTGTTTTGTTTTGGTGAACTTTTTATAGTAACTTTTAATAGTGTAAAGATAATCATAGACGTATAAAAAAAGACGGACGGAATATCGCATAAACATTGAGTGAAGCCTAGTAATGGCGGCGACACATCCATGTGTGTGTGCCAGATTGATTGCCAGATGCAATAAAATTACCCCACACTTTAGTATTTTTATTTTTCAATTTGTTATACATTTTATGTGTACACTAACTATTAGAACCTATGCATAAATACAATTATTATTTAGCTTTGTCGAATCAACCACTGGACGCGAAACCAAAGGAAAATGTATGAAAACTTGTTCAACCAATATTGGGGGGAGGAGAGGTAATATTTCCTTAATTATTATTAAAATAAATAAAATAAAATAAATAAAATGTCAGTTTATAATATTTCAGTATACATATACTTGAAATTTTCAAATTAACTGTCTTATAACAGATGTCGAAGACAGTGTTAAGTGGCTGTGATATTTTTTTTTAAATATGGTTGTTATATAAGGGTTAGCATAGTATACATGTTTTTGTGAGAAGAAAATGCAAAACAAATTTGCATTTTGTATCAAATTATTTTATCGTAATTTTAAAATAAATTAACTTTACATCAACTCCCCGACTTTTGGGAGAATGAAATTTTGAAATAATGGCAACACTATGGCAACAGCTGTCCTGACGACAATGGCGGCTGTATTTTTTTCTATAAATTTTTCCGTAATAATTTTATCATTAAAACATAAAAGAAATAACTTGCTTTCCTGTGGAATGTAATCCCCTGTGTTTTGTTATTTAAAATTGTACTGTTGCGACACCATTTAACCACGCAAGGCGGCATTTTAAATATTTTTTGTGAAACAGTGACGCGGTTAATCAGTCGGTAGCTCACGACGTAATGGCGGCCGACTAGCTTACTATGGTGAGACTGTGTGCGTGTTCATTGTCTTTACACGATCGCTAGCTTACTATGGTGGCTTCACGTTGTTTGTTCGTAAAACGGCGTCCGTCTTTTTTTATACGTCCATGGTTATAATATAAAGATCGCGCCATTATATATGTTGATCTGTCAAAATGGCATTAATTTTATGAAGAGCCCGAATTTTTTTTTAATAAATATGTATTTATAGTTATATACAATTGGGTACATAGGTATATTTTACCGACCACCTGACTAGAAATGTTGTTTAATAAGATATTTAATAATTAATCACACTCTTTCTTCCTGCATTTAATTTATGAGTGGAATTGATTTAAATTATTTACGCGATTATACGATTGTTAACAAAATTATTCACTTACTTTCCCTATAGCAAATTATTTGCTTTTATTTTCCATATAAAATTATTCATAGATGCTGCTTTCTGCTTTGAAATAGTATTAAATATTATGTCACAGCTTCCCAGTATTTATATAGATAACAAAAACAATAGAGCTACATCAAAAATAAAGTCCTAATTAATAATTCCCAAAGGTTCAAAAGATATTATCGTTAGGAATAGTAAGGCAAGAAATGTATGCAGCTTACTTGCATCCGAGCTTATCGCATCTATCAACGTCCGAAGGCTTTCACGGAAGGCTTTGTTCGCACCGTGGGCGGCTACCCCCTCAGTTTACAACTTTACCCGCTCCGGCATCCGCCCAACTTCTTTGTACGTTTCAATACCGATACGTAGTCATTATATAATAATTAAACAGTCAATCACTGGGATATTCTAGGAATTAGGAAGCTATCGGGATTGTTGCGAATGTTTTGTACTGGTACAAACAGGCGGATGATGTTATTAAGGTAATTCAAATTTTAATTGTGTTTATTAAAATAGAACTTAATTTTTGTGCTTTTGTTGTGATCGAAGTACATATTGTCTATACTATATAGGTAGATAGTAAAAATATCAAAATACATAATATATTATTCATTGGTAATTTTCGTAAAAACGTAGTAAAACTATTCTAAAAACAAAAATTATTAGCAATAGCACAGTTACAAAACTTGCCACGTTAATTGAATGTTCACACAAGAAATATAAAATTGCTCGTGAAGTTGGCAAGTTATCAGATATTTTTATTGGCGTAGGGTGCATCAGGCATCTGTGTGGAGCGGTTGCATCGATCAACGTCGTATAGCGGCTATACTAATGGAGGTTGCGACCAAACTTGCACGTACACACTTATCTTGTACCTGTAGTGTTCCAGCTAACGAGGCCGCGTTCATTGTGACGTTTATAACTTTGTTATATAGTAGGGAAAGATCGAACTATAAATTTTTTGGGTAATACACACGTAATAGCCAAAATATTGAAGAATATAGTACATAATCTAGTAGCTATAATGTTTCAGTTGACGAGGCCGTGTTCATTGTAACGTTTATAAATTTGCTATACGAATATGTAGAGTATACTATAATACACATAAAAGCAAAGAATGTGATTGGAAATACAAGAATATAGTACAAGAGTAAAGGTGCATTCTGCCCTGAATATGTTAAAGCTCAGCCTACAGTTACGCTGCTGATTTTCAGCCAAAACCTCAGAGAAAATGCAGCTCGATTATTATAAAACGATTATTGTAAATAGACAATTGTTAAAATAGACGATTATTGTAAAAAGACAATAACAATGTGTGTCCACTTACTGTCCTCACAACCTTATTTTTCTGTTCTTTTACATTTTTCGATTTAAATTTAGCGCGATTTTTTGTAAAAAAAACCAATCTATTATAAACCGACATAAGATCTTGTTTTCCAGGAAGATGGGTGATGAGTATGATACAATTTTCTTAGAATAAAATAATACCTACGGTAAGTAAATAGATGAGAAAATAATACAAGACACGATAGTTGTAAAGATCGTCTTTAAGTACTTTTATGTATTTTATTTATTATCTAACAAAGTTTACAGCACTCGGGCTGTATTAAGAAATACGTAGCCTCTGTTATTTTAGTGTACTGTGTGCATCAATATGCCATAGAGAAATCTCTTGCCTGTGTTATTGTTAAAACGTTAGATATTTATCTACAGGTATTTCTTTACTATAGTTACAATGAATTTTCTATATGCCACTAGAATCTATACTAACATTATAAAGCGGAATGGTTTGTTAGTTTGTTTGTTTGGTTGAACACGCTAATTTCAGGAGCTAGGGGTCAGATTTGAAAATGTCTTTCGGTGTTAGATAGCCCATTTATCGAGATAATAGGCTATATATCATCACGCTAAGACCAACAGGAGCGGTAAAACCAAAAAAAAAATAGCTAGTAACTTAAAACTAAAAAAATGAAAAACTCAATGCTGATTTCATTACCAACTCTACAATTCATTAAGTCTACAGGTAAATTAGCTTGGAGAAATTTTTGCGTTTGTAGTAGTGTA
>CAJQZM010026861.1:0-12507 GCA_907164665.1 Colias nastes | reverse complement strand
ACACCGTTATTGTGCGCAAAATAATAGCCAAATAAATAAAACTTTTTGCCTTGACTGTACAAGAAGTAAGAACCCGGTTGATTTATTTTTTTATTTTATTT
Organism: Colias nastes; assembly: GCA_907164665.1. NCBI lineage: Eukaryota > Metazoa > Arthropoda > Insecta > Lepidoptera > Pieridae > Colias > Colias nastes. The sequence goes on along the minus strand of CAJQZM010026861.1, from coordinate 12,406 downwards.
TTTTCGTTAGGTATGTGTAATGATCCATCATAAAAACAATATTTCGTGTGTATTGGTCTTAACCCAAGTTTCAGGCCCAATTTGACGCATCCTCCTTTCATGAAAATTGGTTCAGTAGTTTAGGCGTGATTGAGTAACAGACAGACAGACAGAGTTACTTTCGCATTTATAATATTAAGTATGGATGTTTTACCTGATTCATTTATGTACCCACTCATTATGTTGTTATACGTTGTAGATGTGTGTATATCACATAAACAAATAACAGTAAATGAAAAAATGGCGCATAAAACATTGCAACAGAAATATCAGTAAAAGCAAATGCAATCAAACACAATAAAACACAATTACCCTACTTGATTGGTAAGAAACAAGCGTATACAATCAAGGCAGGACAAAATATAGACACTCAATAATCACTGATAAATCTTAATTAAACACGAGTTGAAACTAAGAAATCTCCAAGTTTTTCCAATTAAATGCAGTATAATGAAGTCGTAAACAAATTCTTTTCCTTTCGTTAATTACAAGCTCGGATAACTGGTGAAGACAATTAGAAGAATTTTCGAGAAAAATTAGGAAGGGTACGTTGGCGGGACTCTCTGGAATGTTTAGTAATTAATTTTGAATAATCGAATACTTTTTATAAATGACTTCCGGCTGTGGAATATAAAATTTGAAACAGATTGGAGAGAAAAGCTTTTTAAGTTCACAAATTTGTAGATTTTTTCAGGATTGATGATATTATACACATTTAAAATCGAATCAAAACTCGCGTAAACCCTGTTTCAAAATTTAACCACTCATAGAATTCAAAACAATAAAATACTAACTCCCACAACAATATTATATCATACATACATGGCATTCATTGGTATATAAAATATACCTATATTACATTCTAAATTCGAGGCCATTAATTAAATCACATCCTGTCAGATAACGTATTAGTCAAAGTAAAAATTCCGACGAACCTACGCGAAAATATTCATTCCCCATGTGGCACATTTTTTTCAAATTATGTGTCATTATCAATGAAAAATGGCGGCACCCATTTGTCAAATGTACATTGAACTACGCGGAGGCGTTATTCAAACTCGTTCCCTTAAATGGGGCTTAATTTCTTAGGTTATCACCCTTTTAAGAATCTTATTCAAGTATTGATGAATATTCGGGACAAGGTTTTCTTCTTAAAGATGGAATTTTCCTACGCCTCTGTACTTCGCGATTTACTCGTGGTACTGTAAATCGGTTCATTTTTTGTTTTGTTCATTTATTCTATAAAAACAAAATCTTCAGGAAACTAACTATTTCTATTGAAATTGAAAACTGTAACCTGAACATAGCCAGTGTGCTCGGCTAGTGTCTGACCTATATGTAGTTAGTAAAAAGTTGTAAAGTTTTTAACTATTTTACATTGTAATGCATTGTAGACCCAGATAATATTATAATATTGATGTAATCTTAATTAGAGATTAGAATTAACTAGAGAGACTATACCTACATGCAGAATATAGGTGTAGATTATTGATTATACTATAATGACGATGAAGAATTTCTTGATTCTAAGCCTTTGATGAGATAAGTTTTCCCACTGCTGCCGCTTGATCTAAAATATAGTAAAGTGCTGTTAAATTATAGACTTTACATTTATTTCCGCGGCTTATTAATAAAACCATAAAATTAATTAACTCAATTACAGAAATTTACTTTAGGATCATTATATTACGAAACTCTTAACTTCTGAATGCTTATATTATGTACTAGCGGTCCGCCCCGGCTGCGCCCGTGGTACATATTTCGCAATAAAAGGTAGCCTATTTTCTTTCTCAGGGTCTAAAGATTATCTGTGCCAAATTTCATCAAAATCGGTCCAGTAGTTTATACGTGAAAACCATACATACATACATACATACAAACCTTTCCTCTTTATAATATTATCTATACTAATATTATAAATAGGAAAGGTTTGTATGTATGTATGTATGTATATTATTGTATAAATATACTCTCATAAATTAAGTAGCTAAATGAATCGTCTCCTATAGCAACACGATGAAACCAATGTAATCATTACCCAAATTAACTCAAACCTTATAAAAACAGCTGATAATATATAATATTGAACACAATTGACTATAAATCGTGTCTATATTATTCACTAGCTGTGCCCCGCGGTTTTACCCGCGTTTATCCGCTTCTATTGGTCTTAGCGTGATGATATAGCCTATAGATTTCCTCGATAAATGGGCTATATAACGGCGAAAGAATTTTTCAAATCAGACCAGTTGTTACTGAGATTATCGCGTTCAAACAAACAAACACTTCTACTTTATAATATTAGTATAGATAAAAAAAACATCTTAAATAACAGCTTTGTACATATATTACTCATAGTTTCCTTGACCAAAACATCAAGAACATAATATTCTCTTATATCGCGGACACACCACGCTGCACCATACTGACATGTATGAATAACAGCTATACATCTCCAATGTACTGACAAATCACGTCTACTTATGCTAAATGCCAGATAGCGACTGTATAACGTGACCTAAAATGTGCCAGAAGGAAATAAGGCCTTTCGTATTGTATGTATGGAAAGTATGATAATTGGTGTCTAAAATTATTGAATAGAATTATGGGCAATTTTTTCATTCGAAACCATAGGTTAAAATGTATCCCTATTCTGTCCCATAGACTCATAGAGTACAACATAATTATATAAAATGCTGAAGACGGGCAATTAGAAGACTTTCTTGAAATGGTTGTTAATATGATATTAGAAGAAAAAATAAATGGAAGCCCACGCTATACTCAATTGCTTTCAGATGAGACGAAAGTCTAACGAGCATATTCACGAATATTGAGTTTCGAAGTGAAACCTTACTATAGTGTTTTATAATTGTTTCTTAATAGTTAGTTAAAAAAATAACATGAAACATCATTTATTTTATTCAGTATATCATTTAAAAACTAACAATAAAACCATAGTCATAGAAACATCACACATGCAAATGTAAAGTGTAAAACAAAATGGCGTTAAGTTGAACAAAAGAACCCCAGTAAATATAAAACAATTGGCTCAAATTGCAATTAAACTGGCAATTAATTTAATATGAACGCCGGCACAACTTAATTAAAATTACAGTAAACGAATGCGCTCTTTATTATACGCCTCCATTTTATTTTCTGTGTGAAACTATGAAAGAAAGTTTAAATCATAAAATAATAAGAAATGAACGGATTTCATTCTATTTTGTGCTCATTGTGGGTGGAATTATTGTATTGATACTCTTCTTTCTTAATAAAGAGTCAATATTATAAAACTTAATGTAGTAATAATAATTAAGGCAAATCTTTGGAAATTAAATTCAAGGGATTGTCGATATTAGTTTTTGGATCAATGTAATGCAATTAAATATTATGTATTGAAACTTTTGCAGTTTGACATGATAATATCGATATCAAGTTTCGGATAACATGTTAGTGTTATTAATGAAATCGTAAAAACATTATTTACCGTTTTTTATAGAGCGTACCTGTATTTGGCATTTTTTACAGTTTATAGAGCGTACAAAGTTTAGCCATGGTAGCTATAATGGGCGTTTACAGATAAATTAATGATAGAAACAATACAAACATTAGATATTCTAACATTGAATGTAACTTAAAATTGACTGATCTCACTCGATTACCAATATATCAATATGATTTGATTAAAAGAGAAGAATAGATAGATCTTCAATTTAATTAATTATATCACGCCTCATAATATATTCAATGAGCCTACCTACGTTACCCACATTCAAATACTTAGACCCATTTGTGCCAAAATGCAGGAATTACGTTGTCCCAGATTCTATTCCCGTCATTAGCGGAAGTGCTCGCTTTGTGTTTAAAACAAAACTCAACACGTGTGATAACCTGGAGTACTTTTTATATTGAATCTAGGATATCTTCTAAGTTACCTGGATTTACGATTACAATACATCTATGTCACTAGCTTTAACAATTAATCTAAGACTAGCTGTGCCCCGCGGTTTTACCCGCATTGTTTCGATCCTGTTGGTCTAAGCGTGATGATATATAGCTTATAGCCTTCCTCGATAAATGGGCTATCTAACACCGAAATAATTTTTCAAATCGGACGAGTAGTTCCTGAGATTAGCGTGTTCAAACAAACAAACAAACTCTTCAGCTTTATAATATAAAGTATAAATAATAAATCTTGTCCTAGGTTTTCATCCTGATCTAGTATATAGTTGAAATATTTGCCAACAATGTTCGATTAGTTTTACAGTATTTTTGCTTTATAATGTATGTTAGCTTTGCCGCTGAAAGTCAGAATGAAATAGTTAGCTATACCTACTGCTAGCTGTTTTTTTTTCTATTTTGTTGTTGTTTCAATTAAGGCGATCTTCTATTCGTTTTGACAGAGATCAAAGCAAATACTTCTAAGTTATTGCGTTGTAAAGTGAGTAAAAGGAAAAGAACAAATAACTAATTTCAAAACTATACATACTTGTTTATTTATTTCAACATGTAAGTTTGTGTGTAATTCAATAATAAAGAATACTTTCTGTTATTCGATTCTTATTTAACCTGTTAGAACATTTTACAGCGAGGTCTGTCAGGAGCAGAATATTCAATTAAAATATGCATTTTGAAATTTTATTCCAGAAATTCATCGCCGGCAAATTTTAAGTTTACTTTCAATCAATTTTATGATGAAGTATTTTAAGGGTACTTGGACAGAATGATTACCAAATAGATTGCTTTTAAAATAATTTCATTCGATTTCAAAACACACACACATATACATAGATTTATACTTAAAAATATGTTTTAATGTTTTTATGATATAGATATGGGTAAATTAACAAAATTATATATTATTATTTTGTTTACTTTATTATTTTATTTTCAACTAGCCGCGCGCTGCGGGTTCACCCGCGTAGCTCCGCTCCTGTTATGTAGCCTATAGCCTTCCTCGATAAATGGGCTATCTTACCGAAAAAAAAATTCAAATCGGACTAGTAGTTCTTGAGATTATCGCGTTCAAACAAACAAACTCTTCAGCTTTATAATATTAGTATAGATTTACTATGTCATAATATCTTTCAATTCCATCTATTCACTTGTATTCCCATTATTTATAAATCATACTACTCACAGCTAAGATCAAAACAATAATAAATGAAGTGCCAACACACACAGTACTTCGTTACACAGTACTACGTTCACAGGAACACAGTTTCACAACCGACCGGATCCCTTACGAAACCTTGCCAAGACACATCTAATTCATTGATTGATTTATCATATTATAGATAACGAAATTGACAGCTAGACAACATGGTTTTGGGGCTGTTTGATAGATTTACGAGGTATTGTACAATTAAGTTGAACTCTCTGTACGCTTGAAATCAGACCAATTGAACAACAATTAATTTAAGAAACACTTACTTATAACATACAGTATACACTGCAGATTTTGTGGTGATAATATGAAAGAAATGCAATAACTATTCTGTCATTCTTATTATTCGGAACTGCAAATTGTGATTTTTTTTCTGATGCGCTACATGTTTCTTTGATAAACGCTACTAGTTCAGGATCCATCGCCCATTTTTGCACTTGATTACTATCAAGCTAATTTTCCGTGAGTAGCTTTATTTTGATGAGACGCCCAATAATTTCCTGTACGAAACTCTCGATTGTGGTAGCTAACAGAGGTAACAAGGATAAAATATTTTGATTTGATGGTTCTCAAATATTTATTACAAACTGAATTTTTTTTGTTCAATCTGAAGATAATTATCTAAATTATTCGAAAATATTTGTCCTACAAAATCTAGGGTTTGATCAAAGAGTCCCCTCTTTCCAATGTGTATCGATAACGAGGTCATCATAAATGATTACTAACCAGCTGATTTTTTTGTTTTCACTTAGTTAATATTTATATAATTCAACAGACATATTGTCCTACAAATTGCGTAATAAATATTTGAGAACCATCAAATCAAAACATTTTATCCTTGTTACCACTGTTAGCTACCACAATCGAGAGTTTCGTACATGAAATTATTGGGCGTCTCATCAAAATAAAGCTACTCACTGAAAATTAGCTTGATAGTAATCACGTGCAAAAATGGGCGAAGGATCCTGGACTATACGTCTTCAACTTACGAATGAGGATGCTTTTTATTTTTTTCTACACATTCATACTTACTAATATTATAAATGCAAAAGTATATTTGTTCATGTCTCTATTTGGTCCTACACGTCTACACGTTCGTTCTACACGTCACAACGGAAAAATTTTATAATATGATTCTTGGGTTTGGAAATAGGGGGCTAGAAAGCGACATGGGTAACTTTTTATCAAGTCAAAACAACTAATTCCCATGGGAATCTCCTTTAACTATGTGGGTAAAGACGCGTGTGGCTAGTGATCTATAAGAACAAGACCAGGATTTACAACACAAGGTAAAATCCAGTGTACCCATGCGTGATATGAGGCAGATATCACATGTGTTCACTGATCGATTTTCTTATTCTCTTCGCGGATAAAACGATCAGCTTTCGTTATCCTCTTGAGTACGCTTACAAGGTAACCTTGTAACAAGGTGATACACTAGTACAAGATCTCATAGAACGAACGTACAATGAATAAATAAATCCTTTATATTATATCAAATCAAAGAAAAGATGCTTAGCGTCATCATTTTCTTAACACTACTTTTGGCACCGACTTCTCGTAAATTGCAGATAAAGCCTTTTTATTTTATTGTGATTGGCACAAAATATAGCGATACAGAACTCATTTACATATAATAATGTTGTATATTTTTACACATAGAATATTGAGAATTTGTTGAATACATAGGTACTTGTAAAAAGATATTTATAATATTAATTTCGTTTAAATAAAATAAAAATAAAAATAAAAACGCCTTTATTTAATTTCGTTTACAGTACATATATACCTTTTGATTGAAGTGATTCACAGATGATTGAGCCATTCAACTTTTCTGCTTTATGAATTGTGCTAATTAAGTCATTTTATGATTGGATATTAGGGAACTGTATTACAAGGAATAATCTTTTATAAATAGCAAATTCTGTTTTAAGTACCTAATTGTGACTGTTATGTAATGTACTACTGGTTGGCTTTAGCTATATTATGATCGTATTAATTACAAAATTATCTATTATATCTTTAGATTAGAATCTGGCTTTAAATAGGAATCTTTTCAAACGTCGTACCGAATTCCAAACAAAATACCCCGGAGACCAAACTGAACATGAAATTAACTAGCTTTGCACTGGATAATAGCAACAGTTCCTCCCAAATTAAACTTAATAAGTTAATATACATTAGTTTAAATAAACGTATTCTGTAAAATAGTTGCAATTCCAATGCGGTTCTAAGAAGCCGTTTGCCGTCAAGTTTCGATCTTGTTAATTGCATTTCTTGTTTGTATTTGAACAATACTCCATCTAAATGCCAAGTTAGTTAACCTCGCCATGGAGGCTGAACTCAGAACCGACGTTCATTACTAGCAAAATTGGGCAAAGTCCAACAAGAAGCATATTAGCACTCGTTTTTAGGGTTCCGTATGCAAATAGAAAACAGGACCCTATTACTGAGACTTTCTTGTCTGTCCGTTCATCTGTCACCAGGCTGTATATATAACCTAAGTATATAACCGTGATAGTTTAAGAAAGAGATAGAACCGTGATAGTTAGACAGTTTATATTTTCAGAGCTGATGTGTTTCTGTTGCCGCTATAACAAGAAATAATACAAAAATACAGGCTAAAGCGTAGGACTTATATATGCGGAACCCTTAGTGTCGCGAGTCCGACTCGCACTTAACTGATGTTTTGTTACAGGGGCGTCAGAAATTCAAGTCCTGAAAATGTGGAAAAGCTCTTTTGTAATATTACCTGCAGTAACTATACAAACGCTTAAAAAACTAAAATATGTAAGGTCAAATTTTGACAAAATATACAGCTCTAGAAACATTATTTTAATTTATTTTCCTCATTTCTCATGCAACTAAAATGTGCCATAAAGAAGCGTGGGTCGTGGGTACAGTTTATGTATAACAATGTCGTTATCTCACTTATTTATACTGCAGAAATAATGTTTGTTTGTAAGAATGAAAACATTTCTAAAAGTAGAGAATTTTAGACATCGTTTATAGATACTGAAGCCAAAAATATAGTTTTTAGAATTTTTGTCCGTTTGTCTGTATATAATATGTCCGGGATAAACTCAAAACTACTGCATGGATTTACTTCAAATTTGGTACAGAGATAGCTTGAGACCTAAGGAAGGACCTTTTTATCCCGGAAGTCCCACGGGAACGGAAACTATGCGGGTTTGTCTTTGACTACACGGGTGAAGCCGCAGGCGAAAAGCTAGTCTTACCTACATATAATAGCGTAATCTTAATGATAGAAAAATAAATGACTCTTGCATGAAAGCTTTTATCGTCAATACTTCGTAATTCGTACACTAAACAAAATTCGTATAAGTATACAATCACGTTTCGGCAAGATTGCGTACAAGCAATTAGCAGCAAATGTACTAGAACATCCTAATTTAGGTTCCGTCCGACCAACACGGTTTCATTGGGAGCACTAAACCGCAGAACGTTATCTAAATTCTTAACTGTTTTCCGTATAAATGCAGAATACAAGTTTATTCCAGCGTTGTGTTTTTAAATTTTGTGAAAACTTTTACATTCAAAATTTGTGAATAAACGTATGAAAGTTTATTTCTTTATTGTAGTTTATGAAACAATTGTTTTGTTCGTTCGTTGTTATGAGATTAATAAGTTTCTCTGTCAAGAAGACTAAGAAGAATAGGAAATTTTACTTTTACTTGAATTCAGTGATACAGAAAGGAACTTTCTTTAATGAATTCATTTTATTGAATGGTTTTGGCTAATTTCCTATACATACACACAAATACGAATTTACTTTATTGGTAGTACTCGTATTTAGTTTTTAAAACACTATTCTGATATTCAGTAAATGATTATAGTTTACAAAAAGTTTTACAACACATGTCTAACTGTATTCGAGTTTAACGTAGTTTCACTGAAACAATATAAAATATATTCTCTGAATCTGAATGCAGCACTGATTTTGAATGTTGTTTAAAATGTTTTATTGTTACAAAAAACGTCCACGAACTGACATGTTTGTAGTTACAAAGATAAAATATAGAAACAGACTTTTTTATCCAGTTAATTTTAATAATTTTATGATATCAAAGTGAAAAAATATTTTAAATGATAATATTATAACATTGATTGTACATTCAATTATTAGCTCATTTATTTGGGCCAGCTATGGTGCCTTCGGCTCTACAAGGACGATAATTGAATCATTTCAAACTTTTGAGAGATTTAATGGACTAATACTTATTTTTACGCATTGATTATACCTAAATATATCTATCGACAAAGCTAAACACAAAAAGGGCACGTGAATAATAAAGATGACTTTAAAAAATCTCTAGTCAATTGCCGTTTATACCATTATACACATTTATCTTCTACAAAAGGAAATCCACAGTAATATCGACATCACCTAATCCCGATCGACCTTTATACCTATTTCATGTATTTACATAGATATTGCATAGATACACTTGCATTGTACTCGTCGATTCTACACGTGTAACGAAGATTTTAGGTCATATAATATTTGCTATAAATATTTTCTTATAAAAAGAGAGAGTTGTTCGTTATATCAATTATTTGTTGACTTGTGAAGAAAATATTTCCTTTTTCCTTTTATGTTTAATGATCTGATTTATTTATACAAAATGTTACAATATACATATTTACAGACTATAGATGTACAGCAAAAATGTAGACAAATTATATAGAGCAATGTATTAAAAATCTCTAGGTAATGGTATAAAAACTGAACATATTACAAATTACAAAAACAAATCTGCTACTATAAAAAGACAAGACAATATATATTATCCCCCAATGTAATCGCTGTAAAGCGAGTCGGCTCGACTGCTGGTATGTAAACCACTGCTGCAAACTGTCTGCTTCCTTGATAGCGTTGTAGCGGTGGAGTGCATTTCTAGCAGTCATAATAAATTGTATTTTTACTAACATAATTTTTAAGTTATTAATTGTTACTAACAAAATGAGTACTGGTTACTTGAATAAATGAATGAATTATTATTATTATTATATTATATTCCTACCTAGTCAGCTGTATTGTACAAGGCTTAGTTTTTCAAAGGCTTTTGACTTTTTTAATCAATCCATCAAACTCTATAAAGAAAAAAAAGATGCTATAAAATACCTTATAATTTTACCAGAATTCATTTTTAACTTTCTCAGTATTTCTCTTGAAATCTTGGATACTAAAATTCTCTGAAGAAACACTTGTCTAAAAATAGGCATACTTACGTAAATTCGTTTACATAATAAGAATTTGTTTTCAATAATGGTAATATGGATGTCATTGATGCCTTTTATGTAAGTCTGATACTACCTACCATCATACATAAGTACCTTCTACATAAAATAAACTATTCAAGTTTACGCTCATTTTTTTAAATAAACACACCTAATTAAAGTTACCTTTCTTTTTCTTCCGCGTGAAAATGGAATTGTAAATAACCACGAACTCTTACAAATTTATTTGTTTACACGTTTCTTTATAAACATTTTTTGTAGATTAACCTTTATTGTTAGCTGAAATAATTGAATTTTGAGTTTCATGAAATGAAAGTACATAGTTGAGATTGTCTTTCTTCTGTCATTATAACACGGAGAAATCGAGGATATCGAATTGCGGAATTTTTCCTGTATAATTATGGAATAAAGAAACTAGCGGTGCGCCCCTGCAATACGTATACGTTACTGCAATATGTATACGTTTTCTCTGCATAAGAACCATCCTCGTACTTCAAGGAATATTATAAAAAAATAATTAACGAAATCGATTCAGCCGTTCTTGAGTCTTGAGCCGCTTAGCAACACATTTAACGATTCATTTTTATTATATAAGATTAAATGAATCGACTAGATCGTCTGTACTATTTTTATTACGATAAAATATTTTAAGTATTTTTAACTGTTCCACAAACAACAAGCATACAGTTATGTCAACATACATCCAATTCCAATAGAGATTGTATAGCTTATACAATCCTATTGTGTACTCACAGCGTCCTCTGAAGGCTTGAGATCCAATGATAACGGCTTTATACATCGACTGGATTTTAGCACAATATCTGTATTAAACACAGTTTTAGCAGTTAACAGTTTTTTGTTCATTGAAGAGAATTTTAGGACATGTGTGAACATTTTATAAGTAACTACTGCGCTCCTGTTTGTCTTAGCGTGATGATATATTATAGCCTATAGCCTTCCTCGATGAATGGGCTATCTAACACCGAAAGAATTTTTCGAATCGGACCAGTAGTTCCTGAGATTAGCGCGTTCAAACAAACAAACAAACAAACTCTTCAGCTTTATAATATTATATAGTATAGATATAATATTATTGAATAAGTATTTTTAATATATTTTTTATGGATTAAACATATGCTACAGTGTACAAGCTGAACTATGAAAATCAGTAGACATCAAATTCCAATCTGAAAAGCAGATTTTTATTCTTATCAATAATCAGAAAACAGAAGTAAGTAATACGTAAATATACAGGTAAGTGAGATCTATAGGTACTGTTATTAGAAATTATAAAAAAATAATATAATACTTAAAAGTTAAAAATCGTGATCTATTCTTAGATATTGGATCGAAAACCAACAATCAAACTAACTTCACCACTAACAAGTGACATGTTGTAAGAAACAGCCTAAATCTGTCCACACACCGAAATTAGTTTACCTAACTTGTCTAAATTCTCGCCAGCAAGTGCTTTTGCAGTCTCTATAAATCCAAAGTTTACTGAAACTTGTAAACGAGCTAAAATTAGAATCTCCGAGACAATTGCTTCATGCAGTCGCCATAAATTCACTCGAGTGTAAATCGTATATCACTACAGGTAAATTAGCTTGGAGAAATTTTTGCGTTTGTAGTAGTGTAGACCGGGAGATATTGACACAAAATTTCGAGTCATTTGTAACAGGATGGCGGTTCTACAGGGGTCTTAGTACGCAATGACAAAAAGAAAAACGATGGTGTGAACGCTGGTACCGGCGGCTTAGTCGCGTGGGCGTTAGTCGAACTCGTCGGAAAAATAGCGAAGTCAAACAATTTGTAACACAAAAATTTTAGAATTTACCGATAGCCCATAAAAAAGAAGTAGGCGATAGTGTCATGCCATACTTTTCCGGTGTGACTTACAGCCCGCCATACCGACGCGAATGTGTTGATTTAAAAAAA
>CAJQZM010026856.1:0-20403 GCA_907164665.1 Colias nastes | reverse complement strand
GTTTGTTTCATTTAACCTACTTCATAGTTCAGGAACACAACATTATATATATATGTATGTTTATCAGACATCTGGTTTCCATAACACAAGCTAAAGCTTAGTATGGGATCAGATCGTGCCGTGTGTGAAAATTGTCCTGAAAAATTTATTTATTTATTATAATTTAAGGAATTTATATCCATGAGCGGCTTAACTAAGATTTTAAATTGTTTATTTATTGATATAAGTTTTCACTTCGATCGAATTTTGTTCAGCTTTTAATCACAAAGTTCAGACGGCACTGGGGTTCCTCATTTCTTGTTATTGTTAAGTATGTTTTTTATAAAAGTATGAACTTTCTTTAAAACCTTAATTGTATGTTAAGTATGGTAACATAAGCTTTGCTTTGTGTGTATGCTTTTAAGAGAGTGTGATAGTGTACATCTGTACAGCGTTTTCTTTAAATGCTTTGTTAACATACACGTAATTTCTTATATCCAAAATGAGACAATTTTATGAAATTTGATTTCAAGTATCTATAAGGGTGATCATTTTATAACCGAATAAACAAGCTTTATGCACCCCATCTTATAAATAACTTGACTCAACACCCCTGTATATTGAATAATCCGCAATTATTTAAATTGAAAAGCGCGCAGTAATGCATTTCCTTAGATTGAGCAGTCAACGAGCCTGAAATACGGTGGGGTGGGGGAGGGGGAGGTAATTATTTAAATGATGTTATTGAATCGTAGCTCAAAGCTTTCTTGTGTTCAATAAATCATGATTTCTTTTTGTAATCGAAGGGGGCGTGGGTCGGGTTAGATGGTTAAACAACTATCAGCCAAAATAATTGTCATTATAAAAAAATACTAGCTGCTCCCCGCGGTTTCACCCGCATTGCTATGCTCCTGTTGGTCTTAGCGTGATGATATGTAGCCTTCTTCGATAAATGGGCTATCTAACACCTAAATAATTTTTCAAATCGGACCCGTTCCCGAGATTAGCGCGTTCAAACAAACAAACAAACAAACTCTTCAGCTTTATAATTTTAGTATAGATTTAATTACCTAATCTAACTAATCATAATTAACAAAGGGCTTAAGCAGGTATTCTCTAGTTTTTACTCGTACAAAATATCGATATTCTGTAATATGAATATCCATTTCAACGAAGAACTTACAAAGGAACTTACCACACTTGAATCTATTCAACCATTCAGCAGCTCCTACGTACGTAAAACTAAAAGCGCCGCGCTTTTTCGTGAGGCTAAAACAAACTCGCTTTTTCATGATGTTCTAGTACAAAAATCTATATTGATATTAACAATATCAATGTACAAGTTTGGATGTTTGTTACTTAATTACGCCAATAAAACAGAGCGAAGTGGTATAGCTTTATGTAGTTTGTTATTTAATACACAAGTTATAGGTAAATAGCGTACATATAGCTAAAAACTAGCTTTTGCCAAGCCCATGTCTTTAAAATCTACTACATGAAAAAAAAGACACTACAAGCAGCTACTACATATAGAATAAGTGTGACAATACGAGTTATTCCCCCAATAATACTTAAACAATTGCCGAAAAAAGTGTATGAAAACTATCACATAAATATAGCTAACCGTTATGAATGCGGTTCGATTCCCGCTAACGCGATAAAATATTCATTAGGCGTGACGTCACAAGCCTGCCAAATTCAATATGTCTCAATTTGATGCCCCACGGACGCGTGTGCCATTACAGGGACATTACTGAGTTCTGCTTTTATATTATGTATGTTGTATGGAAGGGTACATAATTTTGTGTATGGAGTCTCGATCTCATAATTTATTCTAAAACATAAAGTGAGAAAAAGAACTGAAAGAAACAAGAATATTCATATCAAACAAAAATCTATATTATCTATATTCTAACATCAATGAACTTATTAGTGCAGTTCACAAACCGCTGGAATTCAAAAAGAATATCTAAATTGGAAGCTACAGAGGTATCAAAGTATATCGTTAGAGTTTTCAGTTCGAGGCGATGTTAAAGGCCGGGATTAAAACTAGGCAGACGGAGTCGGATTATGCAGTAGTTATTAAATAACCTCGCGAGGACCAACTTTCGAAGCTATTCTAACTAATAGTCCGATCGTTTAAGATATTTTTAAATTGAAACGTCAATAATTTCGAATTCGAATTGCAGTTTTGAATATTAATTCTTCGTACTTTTATGTTATTTTACGTTAAGTTGCAAAGTTTTAGTTTCACGGAATGAGTGGATTGAATATTAAATAAAACTGTTTCCAGTTTTAAGAAAGAAAGAAAGAAGAAAGAAAAATTATAAATTATTTTTTTATAATATTGTGCTACCTCAAAACACAATTAAAAGAACTTTTGCTTGTAACAAAAATGTTTGTTGATATAATATTATATTTTATATTGAAACGTTCTGGTTCATTATTTATCAAACTCTTCTGATATCCATGACTAAGTACATAGTTTGTTTTCCAATTGAGAAAATCTTAGTAAAATTTGCCCTAATAATGCTATTATTTTGCAAAAAAAAATAGTAGGTAAGCATTATTGTTTTTGGTACCTATATCGCTTGAATTGATTTGCATGAAATGTATGGATAACAAACAAACTATAATATGAGCTACTTTGGATACAAGAACTACGCTATTTACTTTTATACAAGAACTACGCTTCTCTCAATACAAGAACTACGCTTCTCTCAATACAAGAACTACGCTTCTCTCAATACAAGAACTACGCTATTTTTTTGATACAAGAACTACGCTTATTTCGATACAAGAATTACGCTTCTTTCGATACAAGAACTACGCTTCTTTCGATACAAGAACTACGCACCTTTCAATACAAGAACTACGCTCCTTTCAATACAAGAACTACGCTCCTTTCGATACAAGAAATACGATTTTTTTAATACAAGAAATACGCCACTTGCGATACAAGAACCGGCCTACTTGCAATACAAGAACTACATTACTCGCAATACAAGAAATACGACGCTATTTTCAATACCAAAAACTACACTACTCTTGGTGTAAAGTCCTACGCTTGTAAAGCATGAATGATTGGCTCATTCACTCAATAAATGTGTGGAGATGTATAAAACATATTGAAAACTTCAGTCTTTTTAGTAGCGTCGTTTAAAATCAAATTCATTATGCTTTCGGCACTAAAAATATCTAAGTGAAAGCTATAGGACTACAGTCAAAGGGTGTATCCAATAACATATCGTTACACTACAAGGGCAGCAAACCTTTTAGCAGAATTGCATAATAACTTTATCTACGGATTGAGTGCTCTTTTTATGGACGCCGCCTCAGCGTGTGAGCGTAATAGATAAAGTTTGTGAATTTTAAGTAAAAACCTTCTTGATTAGCCTTTCTATTGTATATAAATTAATACTTCAATAGATGCAAAGAAAATAATTTTGTTTTTCTAGATAAAAAAAAACCTTTTTTTTTAATTTTAAAATATGGAGAATGAAATTTTACACGATAATGTGTAATAAAAAAAGAAAACTTAATTATGATGATAGGGGAAGAATTTTTTTTTATTTAAATCAATCAGTATTTAGCTCTACGAAGTTCATATTTAGCGCCGTGTCGTCGCGCGTAGTCCTGAATGCAGATTCACAAAACGCGGAGTTTTATTGAATAAATTTTATTGCAAAGAGAGCACATGTCTAGGTCTGGGCTACATCTGTTCTCTTTGATACTAAACATTAAATCTAGACTTTAAAAAGCCAGTATAAATCTTATTGATTTCACTCGCTGTCTAAAAATATATTGGTTTTGTGTAAAGTCGTTTGCAATAGACTTTTATACAAAAAGGATTTTATTTTCGACGTTTTTACATTTTTATGTAAAAATAAGTGTGTTTTTTCTTTATTATAACTGACATAGAAAAGCTTAAAAGCTTACGTCGCGGCTCAGGATTCAGAGATATAAACTTAAAAAAAATATACAATAAATTGAACTAAGTCATATTTTATTTTTACAGTTCATTCAAGTAAATGAAAAAGTACATAATTTGAGTATTGTATTTATGTTTGTCTTTGTGGAAATAATGATCTCAAACAATTTTATTGAATAAATAAATTTTTCTTATAACACGGAAGCTTTATGATTATAATAAATTAATTGTATGTGGGCTTGTGATAATTAGGACTAATAATTTTTTTTCTGATTATTCTGATCAATATAATTTTCAAAAAAACATATAAGACCACGTAGAAAAATATGCTTACGAAAATAATTAATAGCACAAAACTGCATTTAATGTAGCATCTAGTTAAAAATACATGAAGCGGTCAGAGTTATTAAATAAGTTCCAAGTCCACACTTATTTATCGGTATTTTATACAAGAACGACGCGTAATGTCGCCGTAACGCTCGCGTTATTTAGGGGCTTTGGGCATAGCATGGTTCAATGTAAATTATATGGATAATATTGCAAGTTTAGAAATTTTACCCTGTTTTATTTTGCTCGTCTAGAGAACGCGGTGTTTGGCTTTTATGTGTATTTATTTTTTTCAGTATTGTATCTAGTGGTATGTGAGGAAAATAATAAATACAATACTTACTGGAAATTTTGTGAAAAATTATTAGAGAGTTATCATCATCATCATCACCAGCCTTTGTTTGTCCACTGCTGGATGAAAGCCACCTTGAGAGTTATAAGTACATTTATTTCAAAAATATTTCATTTCACTTTACAAAAATGTGTTTAGAAAATTACATGATTGACATTTCACGCGTTATGCCAAGGTAGGTTAATAAGTAGGTAGAAATACTTATTTTATCATATTTTAAACTTAATATTGTTAATTAAAAAAAAAGTTATTTATATAGGTAGTAAATTATGCCTTAAATTTCATTAAAAACTCGCTTTATGTTTGTAAACTCAATATTGTGAACATTTACATCGTCGTTACTTTAATTTGACCCCTGCGACACGGTAATATAACGCAAAATATCCTTAATTCGAGTCAGCTTAAAGCTGTCTAGTCTCCGTCTAGACAATACAGTTTGGAGACAAAAAGTTAGCTACCACCTGTACATTTACATATTCAGCTTCAATAAGTCTTTACGAGCGGTGGGGATAACAAGTTGCAATCGTATGTCGCCGTAAAATAGTGGGTTATAGTGACGAGTGCATCGATATAATAGTTTAGTGTAATTTTGTTGCGAACATTGCATGTAATTCGAGCGATGTTAGATTGAATGCTGGTTTAGTATTTTAGTATTTTTCAGTTACAATCTGCCCATGGCTTCTGTTAACGCTGGTCATATATAATTTAGTGTTTAATCTTGTTTTTGTACACACTTACAGTTATACTGTATTTATAATAATTAAAATATTAAGCAGTTTAGTTTAATATTTCTACATCATTACGTAGATTAATGTTTGTTTTTCTAGGATGTATAAACATTAAACATTAAAGTATGTTCAAATATTGTCCTATAATATAATTTGACTAATACAAGTATTGCTCAATAATCGAAATTCAACATTCTTACTCACTTACTCTCACAGATATCACTAGAGTTGCACTGCACGATGAATCGTAGATTTGATAAATCTGCATTGTAACATGAAAACAAAGATATTGCAATATGTGAGGGAAACACTTTAAAATATATACTGTTTGACGACACAGTTAATGTAGAGATTTCAACTTTTACTATATTCAATACTTGTTTTCGTCTTCTAGCGTGACACCCATATTTCTAACCTTTATATTTTCACACAAATTGAGGTTAGTTTTCTTAATACAATGTATATCAAGTCCTTTCTTAAAGATAATATTATGCTGTTACAAATTTCATCCAAATTGGTTCAATGGCTTCATAAAAGTCAAACACAATTCCAATTTATTTTTTTACAGGACTTAGTAATTGTTGCTGGTAACATAAATAAATATATAAATGCTAAAGTTTATATGTTTGTTTGTTACTCCTTCACGCTCAAACTGCTGAACCGATTTTCATGAAATTTGGTACAGGTATAAAGGATAACTTGGATAACACATAGAATAGTTTTTATCCCGAAAATGTCATGGGGACGGGAACCATGCCTATTATCCTTTGACTACGCGGGCGAAGCTGCGAGCGAAAAGCTATACATAAGAACAATGAACACACAACCATAATGACTTATTACCATCAAACACAAGAAGCACACGTGACGTTTGGCTAACTTGCCAACTATTGCATCTGTTTGCGCCAACTCCCTTGAAGACCAACACTCACTGTTTGCTCATTGGTTATGGTTCACTGAGTTGCTCAGGTAATTACATCATGTTAGATGTAGGTAGTTGTGTGTCTGCCTTTTGTACGGTTAAGTTAAATGAGAATTAATATAAATGGATGTAGAATGTAGATGGATAATATGCTTTCTCTCTTTTTCTTTTTAAACTAATCTTTTTTATGTAATATGTTATCTTTTGTAACTAATTTTCAAAGTAACTTGACAGATTTTCAAGAAATTCAATAAATAAATTGAAATTGAATAATTATTGACAAATAAGAACCATGTCTTAATGCATAATATAAAAAATTATATTTCCAAATATTCATATTCCAAAGTCATAGTTCAAATCATTTATTCATACGGCTTCGGTTCACTTATGAACGTCAACCTTAAACTAAGTTAACAGCCGTGTTCGGAATCTCGCCGAATTTTCAGCAAAAACTGTCAAGAAACTCTTGAGTATTTTTATTTATCTTTATTATATACTTCACGTATATAATGCATGTACTAAACCAATATACAATATTGTGTTTAATCGACGGAGTGCTAGTACGATAATACAATTAATTAGTGTATATTAAACAATTACCTAATTAATGTTTAGCAAATTTTATTGAAGTCAAATGTTTTCTAAAAATCGTCTCTTAGTGCTCCCCTACACTCCCTAAGAAACCTTGATACCAAATTCCCATTTCCTCGCAAGTTTCGGCTGTGTGTTGTCCGTCAGTCAGTCAGTCAGTTACTCAGTAACGTCATTGAATGTATATTGTATTTCAGAGCTTATTTAAAATCGTTGCCAATTATTGAAAAGCAAGTATTTGAGCAATAGTAAATTAACACAATACGAATTAAATATTCAGTCCATAAAAGTTCGGAGCTGGGATTACTTTTAATTTAACTAAGTAAACCAACTAAATGCAATAGTGATATAGTTGTTGAAGTTATAATAGGTGTTCCAGGGCTCGTAGTCTAGTGATCATCTCTGTGATGGTCTGTTGTAACTTGTGATTGCGCATACAACATTAATTTCAGCTTTAATTAGATAAAATTAAGAGGAATTATATATTTAGTTTTGTTAGAAAAACTTTAAATAAAAACGATTTTAAAATAAATATAAAGGTTTTGTTTTTAAAAACAAATTAAAAGTATGACGACAACACGAAAAATTCGCAATACAAAAATAAACTTTAGAAAATCATTTAAAAAGTTTCGAATCGAAATGTTCATTTTGTCTTTTGCATGTAATGATTTAGAAGTTTGAGGATTACAATGCAATACAAATTGTTTGTCTGATTCATAATTTTATTTATTTAGATTCATGAACTTTACTTAGATTTAAAATCATAAATAAAATACAAATATCGTATTTTGCTTACGCCTTTTACTCTACAGAACTTTACTTCTCATCGGTTTTGAATTGCATCATTTAAAAAGCGGAAAGCTTAGAGAAATTGTTTGGTTTCAAATGAAATAAACGTAAAATATGATCAGGCGAGCTGCGGCCAATTTGTATGAAGCCCACAATCGCTGCAACGGCTATTGTTGCGTAAAACTATATCCACTGATAGTTATCAATTTAGTTTTATTTCCATTTTCAAAGCTCCGCTGCTGTAAAAATGTATCACAGTTTTGGATATACGTGATTGGACGTGCTAATAGTTTTTAAGATGAGGCCAAGGGTCGAAATGAACAGAATTCAGCTCATTGGCTTATCAATTTTGTGAAGGACATCTAATTTAAATTTTTTGTAAGTAGCATGTAAGAAGCATGTAGTCAATTCAATTTCAATATTTAATAGATTATATAATGAATGTTATACATTTTACATTATTTTAATGTAGAGTTATTAATTTAAATATTTTGTTCGGAAAAAAAACTTACCAATTATTATAGCGCATTTCATCATTTCTCTGTATAAAATAAAATGAAGTAAAAATAAAAAGTGATTAAATATGATAATTATCATATCTTTTAACATCAATCACTTTTAAATGATATAAAACAGTCTGCAAACAATTTCTGCGCTTCAAATCAGTTAAATCTCATCGAGTTTCACTTACGACAGAGTTAAAAAATAAATCGAACAATTTACTTTCAATCCGAGGCTGGATTATGCGATAAAATAGAATGGTCCGCACTAAACACGTATCACGTAGCGTGTAAACATACCACTTTTTATACGGGATTATGTGACGGTGCAGAATTCTCTAAATAGCTTAATTATAGCTTTAGGTGCTGCGTTCCCGTAAGAGCTCCATTTGAGCGCAACCTCACGTTTGAGATATCGTGAAAGCGGTCAATGATTGTACCGAAATGGAAAAATTCGATATTAAGTCCAAAGGGCTAAGGTGAAACTATATTATTCATGACGCTTTTAATATTCATTGTATTTCTTAGTATGTCTTAAAAATTGATGGACAAAAGTTATGCTCAACGCACGGCTGAATATTGGATGGAATAATATATTTTGTGTAAAAATAATGGCTTTAATCGTTTTGCTAATAGGTCCGAACAACTGAAATATAAAGCCTTGTCGTATTTCTCATAAAATTGAGATTTTTATTCTTTACAGTTTTCCCTTTTTTGAATTTTTACATTTGAAATTAAATTGGCCAATCACCGCTCTTTAGCCGAAATCGAATGTTCACAATAGTCGTGACCCTCAATAAAAGCTATAAAATTTATATCTACTCTCAGTAGAGAGAATACGTAATGAGCATTAGGAACAAAAGCGTGAGGAAACGCCGATAACCGGTATAGGTGTGAATTGGATCCGATATCACACTCAAAATTTAACTCTAAGAACATTACAGAACGCTCAAACTCGAGAAAACTAATGTATTTCAAATGATACAACTGTAGAGACAAGGAGAATTAAACTTAATTAGTACAAAAAAAGGTTAAATTTGCCCTGACGGCAAGTTGAAGTATCAAAGATAAGCTGCAAGCTGAGATATTAGTGTTGTGATGGTTTTCTTTGGACTGCAGTGGACCTTTTGTCGCTCCGATAGCTACGACGTAGCACTACGCTGCTACGAGTTACGGCGTAGATAGCTTGAACAATTGTAGCTGATCCAGTTTTGTTTTTTAAATTTGTTTTGCCATTTGCTATTTTAGCATTCTTTTTAATACTGTTTTATATTCTCGATGCAATAAAGGTTGTACGTTATTTATTTAGACTAAAATTATAATGAAATATTTTCGATTGCGCTAACCGCATTTGTATTTAACACGTGGATGTCGAAAAGTTTAATGGAAAGCTTTCAGAATTTGGTTTCCAATTTATAATATATTTATTTGTATAAAAAAATTGAATTCCTGACCTGACATATTCATATTTCTATATTTAAAAATATAATAATGATATAGTTAAGTAAAGGTTACTACGATTTATAATGTACTTTAGAACTGTTCAAACTCAAAACTCAAACTCAAACATTTATTTATTCAATTAGACTTCTTAGAGAAGCACTTTTGAAACGTCATTACATATTTTAAAATTTACCACCGATTCGGAAAGCAGTATCTACGGAGAAGAACCGGCAAGAAACTCCATAGTTGCTCTTTTAAATCATGTCAGTTTTACAATTTTACAAAATACATATGTAACAACATATATTATAATAACATGCCAAAGAACTGTCCTGTGGTTTTTACGCGACAACCCTCCATGGGTTTTTATCGTCCATATATTCCTGAATACTGTAGTACGCTCTCTGAACTAGTACATTTTTTATATAAGTTTTAAATTTAGAACTACTAAACTCTTTAATATTATGAGGAATTCTATTGTAAAAGCGTATACCTTGACCCATAAATGAATTTTTAACTTTAGCTAATCGGAAAAATGGCATTTCAATTCTATTTCTGTTCCTTGTGCCATAACAGTGTCTATCTCCTACTCTTGTGTGTAAGTCGGCGTTTTTGTGTACATGCAAAATATTATTAAATATATACTGTGATGGTACAGTAAGGATACCAGTATTCTTAAAGAGATCTCTTAGTGAGTCCCGAGCACGTAAATTATATATAGAACGAATGGCTCTTTTCTGTAGGATAAATATAGTTTCTATATCTGCTGCCCTGCCCCATAGTAGAATTCCATAGGACATAATACTATGAAAGTAGCTGAAATAAACCAATCTAGCTGTATCTTCATCGGTGAGATGCCTTATTTTTCGGACTGCATATGCTGCTGAACTGAGCTTACCTGCAGCGGTGTTGACATGGGCTCCCCACTGTAGTTTCTCGTCCAATGTTAACCCAAGAAATACAGTCGATTCTGTAGGGTGTAATACCTCCCCGTTCAAGGTAATATTTCTGCTTAACTTTTTAACGTTTGGTAGTAAAAATTCAACACAAGTTGTTTTTTTGGCATTTAATAATAAATTATTAGCAGTAAACCAGTCGGATATGTGTAAAAGAGCACTGTCCACTTCGTCAACATTTGGGTCATGCCTATCCACATTAAATATTAATGAGGTATCATCTGCAAACAGAACTATTTCACACCTATCCTGTAAATAATAAGGTAGATCATTGATATATACCAAGAACAAGAAGGGTCCTAAAATAGATCCCTGTGGAACACCAATGTTAATTGACGCACCGCTAGAACGTTCTCCATTAACAACTACAGTTTGTATCCTATCATGCAGGTATGAGGCTATGAGGTTCTGAGCTTGTCCTTTAATCCCATAGTGATTAAGTTTACGCAATAAAGTACAATGTTCAACGCAGTCAAATGCCTTGGAGAGGTCACAAAATATCCCCAAAGCATTTTTTGAGTTTTCCCATGCCTTATATATATGTGTTAGTAGTGCAACTCCAGCATCTGTGGTTGAGCGCCCCTTTGTGAAACCAAACTGTGTTTAGGTGAAGAACGGCTTAATGTCTCTTAGTTACAACATAACAATGGACGGGTGCTGAGTTCGATCTCCACTTGAGATGAACAACAAAACGACTCAGTCAGGAAAGCCGCAGGAGACTTATCATTTACTTTCTCGCACAAAATTACTAGTGGAACAGGTATAAAACACATTTTACTTTTTTATGTTCAATAAGAATGGTAAAAACTGGGTGATAGTGATTACAATGTACCTATATGTTTTGTGGTATCTAAAAAAGCCATCCTGATAAGTAAATTTAATGAAAAAGTCATTTCCACTTCACATAATCTGTTATATTGGCGATAATATAAAAATGGAACTAGAACCTTTCAAGTGCAAGTAAATACAGACGCGTTCTAATGATCGAAACTTGCAAAGTAAATAAAAAAGTTACGCGGAGCGGGCCCGGAATAATATGTGAAAATAAGAAAAAAATCTCTTTGAACTCCACCGTTTGATGTTCAAGTGTGTTGAGATGAGAAAAAATTCCTTCGATCTACCTCCGAACGAATTTACATAAGCATTCGATTCAAAACGTTATAAATTAGCTGGCGACGCTAACCGCTCCACGATCCGCGCATAACTCAGACTAACTACGTCGTTTGGTGCCGCACTGGCGTTAACTAACAACTGACACTTAGGACTTAAGGTGATCATTGGAGCTCACTGACAGGAAGAGGTTTCTGATTTGATTTTTTTTTCGTGTGCCGAATCGCAGGAGAGGTGGGGGCCGGCCGGGTCCAGGCGTGCGCAGGCAGCAGTAGCTGGCCGACCGCCGCGCCGGACGGACGCGTTTACCCCGCGAGCCCGCCGCACAGCGCCATCCTTATCAACGCGACGAACGTATTATCAGTGATCTGTGAAACTAAAGTGATGTGATTCGTACAACTGTATTGTACTCGAGTAACTTGTGATAAAATTCAGTGCGGTTTAATCCGATAACTGAGTGTTGTGTCACGTGACGTCCTCGGGGACTCGGGAACGAGTAGTTTTTCTCGTTTGCAACTTGCCGATAGTTCATAGACTTAGTAAGTATACTTGACTTCAACTTACGAGAGCTCTCATTAAGAACATGTAAGAAGTTCTCGGCAATATTGACATCTCTCGAAGAGCCGATTTATAATAGTATAATTGTGTTTTTTGTAATTTTTATTAACCCTTATAGTAATGAACTCTACAAATTTTTTATCGTACCATTTAAGGGTGCTGCATTATCAAATTTCGTAAGAAGTTCACGCTGTCACAGTGAATGTAGGAATTAAATTACTGGAGGAAGTGGGCGAAACGATTTCAAGGGTCTGTTTTATTAAATTTCCTGTACTCACGACCAACTTTATTCTCTGGGAAAGTTAATTGTGGATATTATTATACAATAGAATGCCATTTATGTACAAATATACTTGATTTGTATTTACAGAATAAAAATGAGTTGTAGGTAAATAAAAGTGATTTTACGCTTTGATGTTGATTCACAGAAATAATAATCGATGAATATTTTAATTGGTTCATTAACAAAGAATATAATATCGCCGGCCAATTATCTCATGAACCTGATTAACTCTTTCAACAATAATTTATACGAATCGTTATTATAATTGAATTTATATTTATAAAGTACTCTACATTATCTGTTTTATAACTGTAACATACATAAAGCATTCAAGTAAATAATAATATGTGCTCTATACAACGTAATGTACAATATAGAGAAAACTCTACATTCCGCATGTTAGCTTATAAATTCACGTATCTGTATTATCTGATTAATTTATTAGTTATCGACAATCTATAGGCATTATTAGTAAGTATATACATCCTATTAAGACGATAATCAACATTTAACGTAACCAGAAGAAATACATACTATATCTATATGCAGCGGTACCTACGACAATTCTTAGTCAATAGACCCTACGCTACCTAACCTATAAATGCTACGAAATTATATCTTCCAAACCTTACACACATATTAAAGTGGGCAGACGATACATCGTCATATATAAAGAGTCGTTAAGTATATAGCGTATAAGTCAATAATCCAAAAGAAAGCCAACAAGCGGTTTTGAGGCGAGATCTATCACGAGATTAATACTAAGAGCGTTTGCTCCAGCCTACGGACAGAGCCTCGGGATCGAAAGCTCTTTGCATGTGCGTGTGCTATTGATTACATTGTGTGTGTGTGTGTGTATGAACCACGTATGTACAAGGGAAGAGTTATTGAGACGAAATACTTTTAATGATATTTGATAGCTATTTGTAATCTTCATTTCGTCAGAAAAGCTACATTTGTGTAACTTTATCGATACATAAATGTACATATTGTATACTGTATACTAGATGATACTGCGAACGTGATGAAACTCAATTATTTTTTATCATTCGTTGATGAAATTGAAAACTACTCACTATGATCAATTGAGCATTAACGTGAGAATTTTATATCCAATACATACGAAAACTGTTATTATTTAATACAAAGATAAACTAAATAAACATCATTATATAACACTTTTATATCAATATAATATTGAACTCCCACAATAATTTCTAGAAAGATCGAATAATAATTAATCGGTTTCACTAATTATTAACCAAAATACATAAAACGTATTTTAAAATACATAAAAATAATTGATTGCAGTAATAATCTATTATTTATAGTCTTACCCAGCCTCATACGTGGAAAATGATAATTTTTGATTCCGCACCGAATTCCGGGTTTCACACACCCCTTGGGAGCGGAACAAGATAAAATATAGCCTTGGTTTCAGGCGAGCTTACAACTTACACATTGAAATGCTTTTATCAATACTGCCATATAACAAGTGTGTTTGTGCGCGTTGGACAGCGTCTATGGCATGAGATGCCTTTGTATGAAATTATTTTCTTCGTCCCTTCATTTTTCAGTTAAGGAATTATTAAATGCATCTTTTTATTCAGTAAGAAAGGTTACCTTTTTTCAGTATCATTCGAAGCTATTATATTTTTAAGCGATTTTAAACGTTTTAAGCGATTTTAAACATGAAGAGCAAGTTTCTATCTACGAGTACATGAAGGGACTATACATGGACTCTACATAATAAGTATAGAGCCTCGTTTATCTATGTGATTTACTAAGGCGCAATATATCTCAAAGCCTTAAGATTCACATAGTCATTGTATCTATATATAGACCTTTTTACTTGTGTGTATTTAATTTAATAACATACGTTTTGAAATTATATAAGTAAGAGAATTGATTTGTAGCATTGACGTGTAATACGGAATACAAATCTACTTAAACCTTAATTATTCTGTACATGTTCTCAAGCAATAAAAGAAAGCAAATAAAACAAGTGATATTTAGACCGTTTAGGCAGTACCTCTAACAAAGACAGAAAACCTTCATCACAGAATTTCCTCCATGTTCATTACACAACTAAACTTTTCACTCCAGACTCATTGCATCACGCAATTAAATCATCACATTAACTCACGTCTTGTGATGTCGGAACTCAAACTAAAACTCCGAAGATAGGCTTAAACGTATTCAGTTAAATTACTCGTATAATGTAGAACGAAGACGGTCCGTTTCTGGCCCACTGAGCTGATAACGTTGCGCGATGGAACACTTGCCTGTATTGGAACTTAAGTGATTACCCCGCCATGTGTGAAATGCCGAATTAGAGGGAATAATTAAAGGTAGATGTGGACGCTTTAAAGTCGCCGCGTTGTAAATTAACACATTGAAGTTATTGCTATTGTATTCCGTTCCATTGAGTGCGAATCGTTTGTTGGGCTTTGGTAAGGTAACGTTTATGTGAATGTGGTAGTATGAGGTAAATTGTATACATAAACACGAAAAGGTAGTAAAATGTTAACACAAAGGTTATATTGTAATCTTTTCTAAATAATATCATGACTTGGATGGACATTGGACATGTTGAGATTTAATGTCTAAAAAAGGTTTTTTTTACCAAAATTATGTAATCTGTGAAGTACCTATATTTTTGCAACTTCTGTGCCATGTCGGCTGTTTTAATAAACTGTATTTTGATTTGGTTTAATTTTTTTTCCTCGCTCGGATTTTTGTAAATAACAACCATTTTCATTTTCATGTTATGGAATATCTTTGAAATAATTGAATCATATTTTTTAATTAAACGTGTGAAGTGTTAATATTATGAATATTAAATGTTTTTATTAATATGAATGTTGGTTATTTTTACGATTACACACCTGGATATATATTTTTGTGTTAAAATAAAAATTGGAAAACATATTTTGGAATCGATTCAAATCCATCTGAATATACAATGAATGCGCAACTACCGAGTGAATGTGGTAGCCATTTTTATTTTCAAAGTAAAACTAAAAATAGTACTAAAAGACCCTGTACAACGGTATTTTACCTTTTCACCTTTTTACGGACTATTTTCCGATCACGGCTGCCGCAGTAAAGCAATATTGAGAGGAAGTATTTAAATGATACGGACGGTATAAAAGTGTGAGCGTAAATAACTATTTTTGGAAAAAAATGTGTACGTGTACTAATGTAAGAAGTGAAACTTCTTTATGACCTTATTTTTCAAAAAAATAATTTACTATATGCAACTTTACAGAAATACGTCGAATCACGCGTGGTAGGGATAAGAAAAAGATGGCGCGTAACGGAAAAATGTCACGCGTAACGAAAAAATGTTACACTACATTTTTTTCCAACCCCGATAAAGAAGTTTCACTTCAGTAATTAAACGCTTTTAGAAAGGTAAGTAAATTAAGGAACAAAAGGAATTAATACACAATCAAAAATAAGTAATCAGTGTTTGACTTCTATTGAAACGAAAACGAATCTATAAAAATTCCAAAGCACTCTACCTCCTTTTAACACGAAAGAATACACGTACCTATAGTATATAATATAGGATAAGCCATTGAAAACATTCCATAATTTTATCAATTCCAACTTAACTAGGTAACAGCCTGAAATTTAATTACCGTCCAGTTAGTTCATAATATTATCTTCGTTAACAATTAGGAAATACAAAGATATCAGATAACTCCAATAAAATGTAGTTCAGAATATTCAACAGATACTGAGGTGTAAGACCGTAAAATTGGGACTTTACCCTGAAATTTAATATTTGTAGCAAAATGTAGTGTAATATTGTGCAAATTCATTTGATAAACCCAATTTTAAGTAATATTGTATTATTTTAAAATTGAAGTTATAAAACTGTAAGTGTTATGTACGCAAATGACTTCACAGCGCGGAAAATGATTACACTTTTATAATATTAATTTTCAATTAGAGAAACCGAGATTTTAATTTATTTATTTACCTTTTTGATTTTTTGAACCGAGTGAAATATTTTCACCGTTAAGGATAGATTTATCTATTTAAATATTTATTTTATAAACCTTTATGTTTTGCTTATTATCATTACAGTGAATTGAAACTCATAGAAGATCATAGTTGGAGTATTTAAATCTACTAGTGTGTGAACCAAATATCAAATAAGAATTTAAATATAAACAATGTGAATTATAAATATTTACTGTACAAATGAAAATGTTAATATAACATTTTTACGATTAACGAGAAAGCGATTAAGGATTATCAACAGCACATCCTCGTAGCTTGATTTAAACCGTCAAAATATTGCATAATTTTTAAAATAGGAGTTCAATATTCATGTCATATCCATATCGTTTTATATTAATTGGACGTGAGCTTTTCAATATTTGCGATGCAGCAACATTATTTTATTAGTGTTTTATTTCTTAGTATTTGAAACTTGATAAATGTGTGTTAGTGAGTAAATAATACTTACGATCCATTAAACAGTAGCATTTAACAATTTTATTGAATTTTAGTTCCTCGTGAATATACATATTTGATCAATATTGATAGTGGCTCATTTTGTCATACGTAGATATTTCAGAGTATTCCCTCTAAGTATGCATCCTGATATCGTTGTTTAAAATGAAGATTTATCTATTGTGTGTGTCATTGTGAAGCATACCTACATTTATACACAGAGGAAAGTAGTTAGAACGAGAATGTTCTTGAGTACCGAACGTTACTAGCATAGATCAAAAGAAGTATATATGAATAAATTAATCGTTATAATTATAGAAGATGTTGTAGCATTTTAATTCTTTCCAACATAACGGGCAGAATTTTTCTGACGAAATTTACAGATTTGTTGGGATTAACTGATTAACATTATTTAGTCTTGAATCATCGAACGGTTCGGTACAGATCTTTCACAAGTTGAATTGTCACTGCGCACTGTAATATATAATCCATACTAATATTATAAATGCGAAAGTAACTCTGTCTGTCTGTCTGTTACTTAATCACGCCTAAACTATTGAACCAATTTTCATGAAATTTGGTATGGAGATATTTTGATACCCGAGAAAGGACATAGGCTACTTTTTATCCCAGGTAAATGACGCAATCCCGGAAATCCCACGGGAACGGGAACTATGCGGGTTTTTCTTTGACTGCGCGGGCGAAGCCGCGGGCGGAAACCTAGTATTTTATATATGTATATAAATAGATTCATGTAAATAGAATTAAAAAATGCTTCAAAATAATCTACTTCAAAAGAATGCTAGATCTATCACACTCGTACTGAAAAAGCTAAAAACGGGAAAATACTAGATTTGACCCTCGACGTCCAGCGCACTCCATAAAGCACATTTGATCTTGAGCACGAATTGATAGAGTTGTATCGAATGATATTCGATCGCAATCCTTGCGAGTCGATGGCCACTCCATTCGGCTATGAAATATGGACGCTTGTCCTGATTTACAACCGTTCTGCTTGAAAAATGACGCCTCCATTGTACGAATACCGACCTAGGCCTTGCTTCAAAAGAATCCGTTTTTATTCAAATCGAATTGGAATGGATCGTTTCTTTTTATTACGATGTGTTTTGTACAATATAGTTTATGGATGGTTCTGGAGTTTCCATATTGTATTGAATGCATTTCGCAGGAACTTTTTAGTTGTATGCGGAAGTTATTTGAATTTTATTACCTACCTGGTTAAATCGTTTTCGTGCGCGTAAAGAACATTGTTTCGCTAATCAGTTTTATTTTTCTATAGATAATTGGTTAATGGTAGTTGTAGCATTGTACTGTTGGCATTTTTTCTTTATTACAGTTTTATTGCAGCCAATACCTGACCTGAACATTTTTGATGTAACATTAAATTGTAGTTTTATTAGTTAACCCTTATGCCTATAAATCACTTCATAGCATAAACAGACCTCGTATCAAATTAATTAACTTTATTCAACTATACGTCTGCACATCATCAAAATTGATTGATCCCATCCCTACCTGATTACTTTCATATCTTTCCCATCTATTACACTAACAAAATATATTCTATAGAAGAGTATAGGAAAGCTCGTATTAATATGGATAACAATATACGAAACTTGTATAATCCGAAACTCAGAGTGGGGGGAAAATTTTTACTTTGTAAACATAGTGGTCTATCTGTCCCAGTCATAATTCATAACGGCACGCCTCTCGGTCTCCATAAATTACTAGGAGGGTTACTTCGATAGAATATCGACGGGGCACGTGACCACAATACGAATCGAGCCTGATAGAAGTTGATCAAATTGTTACGTGGATACGCGTATGTCACGTTATTGTGTTGGCTATTATAATTGTTGTGCTTTTTGACTTCATTTTCCTGCTGTATAAATGGAGTTTGTTGCTATATTTTTCTTATAGCATGTATTATAATTGATGATATTAAAGCGTGAAATAGGTTGACACGGAAGTTGTTTATCATCTCATGATATAACATGATTTAAAATAATTCGTTGTTTTATTCTAGAATTGTTTAAATATTGGATTTCAGTGCGTGCGCAGGTCCTAAAATCTCACCTTGTTACAGCATTATATTAAGAAGGCTCTCGTTCATTTGCTGTAGAACAATTCTATTCATACCTTCTCAAAACATTTCAAGTATTTTTAAATCTAATCGATGGCGAGTGCAGTTATATATAAATTACGATCAATATCAAACGCATTCGCTAACCGTGACCACACGAGGGTTTAATAATCAGAGTTAACGAGTGGCACGGTCTAGCTTACGTCCAATTAAGGGTCTGTGCTGATCTGCGGCGAGGTAATGACTCCCACGTACCTGTAGTGATAATCGAGCTATTGCATTGTACAACACTACTGGAGCGCGAGTATTGTGCGTAGTTCTTGTATCGGATTCTTGTTTTTTAATGTTGTGTGTGAAAGGCGGTTTGATTTGCTTGACCTTTGGAACTACGATGTAGAGGGTTCACAAGTTTGTTTGTACACCATAAAAGTTAAATTTTTTTGAACGTTTAAGTATGTTTTGCCTAAAAAAAATCCTATTGAACACAGTGCAGAAATTAAAACAGAGTGCCAATCTGACAGTAGTGTCATTAAGCATTTGGTAACCTTATTGGTAACGTAAATTGTGTGCAATAATGAATGAGAAATATTTAATAATATTATAACAAGGTTTCTACAATAAATCTCATTTATAGCATTACAAAATATAGGATATCTAGTAGACTTTTAGTATCAGCTTTGCCGTTCGATATTAAAGCATTGTCATAGTAAACATGCGTATATCGGCTCTTCTATTTGACACAATATATGTTTTTATTTCACGCTCCATTTGTAAAATTATAAATGAAATAATGAA
Organism: Colias nastes; assembly: GCA_907164665.1. NCBI lineage: Eukaryota > Metazoa > Arthropoda > Insecta > Lepidoptera > Pieridae > Colias > Colias nastes. Next base: position 565 of record CAJQZM010026856.1, on the reverse strand, counting down.
ATACAGTATTGTTGTCCAGATTTACATTTTATTGGGGGACTTTTTGGCGGATGTCGGCGGCGGATTTTATTTATATACAATCCAATATCTATAGATACATTTTGTTAAAATAAAAATCCAAAGGGATGCAACGTTTTCACAGCTTAATAACTGTCAGTACTTATTTGGATGACCTTTTATTCCATTGAAATGTTACATTTTTTAGGCCTAATCTTGCATTTTTTAGAGGACGCAATTTTATTTTTTGGGTGTGTAGGGGGGGTCAGTGTGAAGCTAAAACCAAGTTTGTGGGGTCGCCACCCTTGTCCCACGGCCGCCATCTTGAAAATAGTGGTTGAAATGGTTTTTACGATATATCACTTAAACTATTTATCTGACAAAAAAACATTGTTAGCATTATTTGTTGCAAATTAAATTCTCTACAACTTTAGTTCAGTAACTTTTTGTCGTAGAACTATAAATAAAAAAGTTATAAGCTAAAATGTTCAGAAATTAGAGCTATTTATATTTTTCGATATTTTTTTTTATCATTTTACGAAGAAATGATATCAGACCATTTTTGTAG
>CAJQZM010026850.1:0-13940 GCA_907164665.1 Colias nastes | reverse complement strand
AATTGTTTACTTGCATATAAAACTAAAAGTATTTCAGCTGATTACCACCACGACATGAATCGAGAGAATTTTACCAAGTGGGCAAAAGAAAAGCTTTTGCCAAACCTGTCTCAACCGTCTGTCATTGTGCTAGATAATGCATCCTATCATAGTACACGCATAAATAAGCCTCCAAATAGCAGCGACAAGAAAGACACTTTGAAAAAATGGTTGGAAGACAATGGAATAGAATATCCAGATAACGCACTGAAACCTGAACTTCTAAGTTTAGTAAAAAGGAACAAAAAAGAACCAGTATTTGAAATCAATCAAATATTTGAGGAACATGGTCATACTGTTTTGAGGTTACCCCCATACCACTGTGACCTTAACGCCATTGAAATGATATGGAGCCTTGTGAAAAGACAAGTAGCATCAAAGAATGTGAACATATCAGCAAAAGAACTATTACCAATTATAAATGAATGCTTCAAAAATATTACTGCAGAACATTGGCGAAAAGAGTGTGATCATGTGATACATGTAGAACAAAAATATTGGGAACTAGACCATTTAATTGAAGATATGCAAGAGATCATCATAAATGTTACAGACTCGAGCACATCAAGTTCTGAAGAAGATAATTCTGTGGATCTCTCCATTAGTTCCAAAGATAGTTCAGTCATGTCCGGCATTGAATATTTAGAATCAGACTTCAGTTATGGTTCTGATCAGGGAGCCAATGAATAAATATAAAAATAGATTTAAATAAATTTTTAGTTTTATTCCTTATACCTACTGAACAAATTTAGTTTAAACTGCACATTCAATCAATTTTAATCCATTCAGAAATATATTTCATATTATTTTGTAGCTTTCTTAAACATTTTATTTATAACTTTTTAGGGTTCCGTAGTAAACAAGGAACCCTTATATTATGTAGGTAGTTTCGCCATGTCCGTCTGTCTGTCCGCGGCTTTGCTCAGTGAATTAGTACTAGAAAGCTATTATTTGTCATGGAAGCATACTAATCACGCCGACAGCGGTAAAATAAAATCTTGAAAAAAGACCCTTTACTTATTTCCCTTAATACATAATATATTATAATCTTAATACATACAGTAGGTACATCAAAACAATTATTACGACAGTCGTTGAAAATATTATATTCTTTACACAACCTTAAAATATCAAAATGTTACAGTCACACTATAACTTGCACTATAATGACATAACAGTGTTGTCAACATCATAAACACGGAAATTAATCACAGAGGCGCCCTCAAATCTTAGGACGGTTCTCTTTTCACACAGACTCTATGCTTTCGCAAATAAAAAAATTATAAACTAATTGTTATAATTTGACATACTTAGTAACTTGCCTTACCTTATTAGATGGATATGACAATTTTATTAATACGGAAAGTATTTCCACAGTATTTCTTTTTAATTACCTGTTATTTTAATTTTACAATCCATAAACGTTCACACGGGCCTCCTATGAGGTGTACCCTCATAGGAGGTCCAGCCATAATCCACCACGCTGGCCAAGTGCCGGTTGGCGTAGGCCTCTATAAACCTCTAAAAAGTCAGTTACTCGCTCTATCAATAAAATCGCTTTCCGCTATTACTATAGTCAGTCATAGCTATAAGAAATTTTCACCCAAGTCAAAGAAAAGTAAAATAGGGGAGAGAAAATTTGAGCTTCAGCTATGATGAAAACACATTCTTTGTTATTATTAAGTCAACGATTTGATAATATAAAGTGTTCCTGTTAATTTTTCCCCTAGTTTATGTAAGTTGTCGCAAAGGACGGGGGACGTTATTTTTGTCTAATAAGCATAAATTGATGGTTTTACTCTTAGTACAAAGAGCGTATTTTTAATGGATTAAATAAATGTTTTATTCGGAATTATGCTGCGGAACAAAAAATGGTTAGTTGTATAATGGTTGGTTATAATAAAAACGTTTGTTACTGTTTCACGCAAAATCAGGTAATCATGCGAGTGACGCCGCGCCAGCTAGTGTCATTTAAAGTATCTCAATTATTTATATCTTCCTTATTAATATAACAGGTAAGTAATTAAATACATAAACATAATATAAATATTATACAAAATATCGAATTCTGATAGAATACACAGCGGCCTAGAACTAAATACGGCTTCTATTTTGCTAGAGACAGTGGAAAGTTCCAAATATCAAAGGCAGTTCTTCCCAAATGATATTAGGTGGATTTAATCCCCTGTTCCCTGAGGTAACATACAGTAAGAGGAAATTTCCATTTGATTTGCCTACTACTACATTCTTCGCAATTCTGTTTAATTTATCCAAATAAAGTAGTGAAAGATTCTTTCACAAAAAATAGGGAGCCCACTTTTCAGCTTCTTTCGTCTTTTAAATGTTAAAAATATTTATTCAAAATTATTTCTTTATTTCTTCAATTTTATTCATTTATCACTATTTTACAAGTAAATCTTAAAGATAATATTTCAAGTTTGGTTACAGAAATTAATTAAAAACTTCCAAAAGAACACAGAGGAAGTGTGTTGAAACCACAAAATATGTTCATGAGGGGAACTGTAAAGTCACCAGAGTTTGCGAATTATACTCTTAATAATTCAGTTATAAAGTATATTAATAAGAATTATCGTGCAGGTGTCATTGACGACTCGATGTCAAATTGGTCTGTCGCTACAGAGTGCACGCCCTTGTTAGGGTTCCGTAGGAATATATGTATTTAAAGAAAATATAGTATTTTGTGTGGGGAAAGTATTGAAGTTTTAGTTTTTTGTGTAAGGTAGGATATGATACTGTATAGAGTGACATACAAAATGATCTTAAAATGTATAATAATTAAATACTTTTATTTAAATGTTTTCTCCGGTAGGCAACACCCGTAACCTCTGTTATGGTCGTCTATGAGCGACGCAATTTGCTTACCACCAGGTAGTACGACTGCTCGTTTGGCTCCCTATGACATAAAAAAAACACCGATGGTATAAATTTTTCTGAACCACTAAAATCTATGAAAATTTTGAAAATAATGTGTCTCTTCAGATTTTAATTGTCATTCATTTTTTGACAATTTATTCAAGTTTATTACTAATACTTACAATTTATTATTTACTATTTACAATTTATTATTACTAATACTTAGAATTTAGTATCACTTCCGGCATACGAAGATATAAGACAATGTTTGAGCTGTTTTCATAATAACGTCTTCATTAAAAACTTATACGGAACCCTAATTGTAACAAAACAGTCATCTGTTTTTGTTTTCACTCAGCCATCCGCGCCACCTGCCGGCAGGCCATTAGTGCCGGAACCGAATCCACGACCATCGTCACAAATAAATATAATTATATTTTGATTACACCTCCTAATGTTTGTTTTACGGTTATTGAGTCGTCGTGCTAACCGCGCGAGCATGCAAGTTAACACAAATTGCACTTAAATTGTATGCACATTGAGTTTAAAGTCGACTGTCAGGAAGGCTAATAAAAGAGTTATTGAAATGTGACATCCTGTTTTATTTAGACATTGCAGACTGAGTTCTCTATTTTTATACGAATACTTAGAATTAGCTGAGTGATGAAATATGCGAGTTATAATATTTTTGGTAGCAATGACTCAGAAGAGAGATGCACCTTATTGAGTACAAGTGTACCAGAGGGTTGTGATTGTAATTTTATTTTATTTCAGAATGTCGAAAGTTCATATCCGAACAAGTAAATATAAATGTGTATAGTTAATTATATTAATTAGTAGTAGGTAAGTATTTTATTTTTTAATAGCAGTGCTAGATATTTATTTATTTATTTGTCACAGATATTAAAAAAAATATTTCACCTAAGTTTTTATTTTCACAATAATAAGTAACACGTCTTATCGTAATGAAATACCCTATATTATTATTATAATATAACCTGATTTCCATATATATATGTTTTAACAGTTCTTACATATTCGTACAGCGGTTTTTTATAATTTGTAATATAGAGGAGTCACCATAAACCTTCATACCGCAATGATTCATTCGCACTTGCTCATACGACCATTAAAACTATTCACACGAAGCAAAACTTTCAATAAAACTACATTAAGGCTTATTACTCTATATTTATCACTCCACTTAAATCAAATCTTTGAATTTTCCAATTCATTCATCCCTATTAAATTACAGAATCATAAAACATTACGAGCATATAAATTTCGTTCACACTATGTGTCATTGGATCGTTTGTTCGCTGAAATCATTACAACATTGTGGTACAATGGCGCCGAAGTTATTCCTTATCTAATAACAAAACAGATAAAACCATATCGAAGTTCACCATAAACTATCGACTTAGCGCTATTTACGATCCCTATAAACATTTCTTGTAGTTTTAAGATCAGGATCTCGCTCACAAATTGTATTTTATTAGGACATGAAGCGTTTATTATCTGTGTGATGATGGAAGGGAATACAATGTAAGGGTTCTGATAAACACTTTTAGTGTTTGATACATCATGCGTTATACACATATTATGAGAGACGTAAAGATTTAAGAAAAATGAAAGGCTAAAATGTTTTGTTTTATATTTAATCACAACATTTGTTTACACTCGTTGGTTCCTTTATATTTGACTAGTCTTGGCGTGATGATATATGAATGGGCTATGTAACACCGAAAGAATTTTTCAAATCGGACCTGTAGTTACTGAGATTAGCGCGTTCAAACAAACAAACTCTTCAGCTATATAATATTAGTATAGATTTAAAATTAAATCGAATCAAGGCAAATCGGTTCGATGTGTAAATATTTCTTATCATTGTGCATGATCTACCTAATTCAAATAATGTTTTGTTTAAACATCATATTCAGCTAAAAACATAATTTAATAATTTCTAACAGAAGCAAAGTAGTAGCCAGTAATAACTTATCATTATAGACATCAAAATTAACAATACAAAACCTAAAGCTACAACATCAAACCCTTAAATAAGAAGGCGTCATTACGAAATCCGCAAACGTTTTTGCGTCGACTTAGAATTTTCAATCATAAAATAATGACTACATTCATTTGCTTTCGATTTTAACAATAATTGAAACAGAGCAAGCGTTGATATAAGGACATCAAGGAAAAAACGAATCAACGAAACGTATATTTATGCAAGCGAGATATCAAATTGAAATGAAATGAACTTTTTATAATACCAAACATTAATATTGCGGAGCGCAACCCATCTTTGCGACCGGACCGCTAAATTATACAGCCGCGGTCCATAGTACCCCATTACTAAGGAAATGCCCACTAATGCATCTCATTCTCTATTTGTCAAATTATAGACCACTGGTCGTAATCTTGGAATAAGATAATGGCGAGAAGTGAGAGTATGTCGTGAGCGGTCTTACTTGTTAGTCGGATTTGACATTCGCAGTAGAAAGTATGACTACTATTTGACTATTCCTGCGAGGGAAATTCCGTGTTAACGGAAATTATTGTTAATATACTCAAGTAATATTCAAATGCATAGAGATACAAATAAAGATTTGTACTGAACAGTTTATGAAAGTCGTAAATTTCATCTGGTGGCAATTCAACATATACATTTGCATTCATAGTCCACTAAGATACTTGAATTCAATATTTAATGTTTTTAATATTGCCTTAGTGGCTTTTTATCTCATGCTTTTTGTGTAAACCATCTTAATTGTGATAAGCAGAATCGTGAGAATCGTGCATTTTGTAAGACAAATGTATAAATCGTAGATAAAGATTTAAAACTAAATTGTGCATTTTTATAATGTTATTAAAAACAAATTATAATAATGAAAGTGCAAAGCGCAATTTAAAGGTAAGTGGTGTATTAATTATAGGCTGTGTACAAATCTACGGTCGATGTTTCATAGGTGTCCACTTAGGACAGGGCAATTATTACAAAGTACAGTTGTAGTGAAAAGGTCTGATGAAAATAAAAAAAATGAGATTTCAAATAATAAATTTCTTAAAAGTTTTACTAGTTCTTTGATTAAATTTAATAATAATCAAAGGAATTTAATATTCGATTTAAATTTATTTTTAATCCAATTGCAGTAAATAAATACCTACTTCAACACAAATTGAACCAAAATATGAAATTGAAATTAGATCAATATGTTTAAATTAAGTACCTTTGACCAATAATTTTTAAGCCGCATGGATTGAAGATATAGGTCCACACCATGCAAAACATATCACAAAATAAGAAGCTAAACATCTGCAACAATCTAGCTTCCAACAATACGGCACAAACGACTGCGACCTACAAAATTCTAATTTCTAAAAGCCATAAACACTTCTCTTCACAACTTTCCAACAACCATTATCATACAAACAGCACAACTGAAGCAGATATACTAGATAAATTGTGGCGATAAGCGCTGGTGAAAGAAAAGTACAATAATTACATGTTGCCGTGGTGAGACCGCGCGAATTAGTTCCCTACAAACACGACCGCGTGAGGGTTAATTCTTTTAACGGAACTTTATGTATTCCGTTGTAATTGTTCTCGAAATTTCGAGAATGCGCTTTAGCTCGCGGCTGTTTTAGATGTGTCATGTGAGGTCTTTTTAGTGTTATATTATTGCTCACGCAAGTCATATTAGCGTGGCCGTCCAAAGCTCACTTGGCGACGTACTGTTATCGCAGAGGCCAATTCAATCGGAAGGTGCTGGAGCGAGATAAAACGAACTGCCCAAAATCGACACGCATGGCGGAGTACTGTTGACACCCTTTGCCCCAGCTAGGGGCCTTAGGATATTAAGTAAGTAAAGTAGTAAGTCATATTGAACATTTCTATGAACTCATACAGAATCTATGTGTTTTGCAGTATATTTTAGAGTTTTTGTAGCCCGAGTTTCTTCTATGTCCCCCACCGAAGATTATCTGGAACAAATTAACAAACAATTATTATTTGTTGTTATATTATGTAACTTTCAGTTTCAACATTATTCTTTTTTTCATATTATGTTTATTTATTTTAACAAGAACGCCAATTGGCCATCAAGCTTATGAATTTTTTTAAATATTTTTACTAACTTCCTGGCGTCCATATAATATTTTAACTAGTATTTTAACTTGTTACAGTTGTAATGTTTTATTTAGTCACATTTAGAATTATTCATTCCCTCTAATGTTTTATGAAATGCAAACTGTTTCTAACACACGAATATAAACAACACGCAAAAAGTAGTTTAGGAACAAATTAAATAAATGTTTCAATAAACTCGTTATAAGGTCAATTGGTGTGTTTACCCTGTAACTACCTCTGCTTTAAAATGGACTTAATTGTGGAATAATCAATGGTTTACATAATATTCTTGAATATTTTATATGGAAAAGGATTATTTGAATTTGGTAAAAAGTAGTATTGTAGCCTAGCCTCATTTCCATCTTGATGCAATCGGTAAAATTAACTTATTTTAAAATATTTTGTTGAAGTTACATAAAATATTAATTATCAATTTCAGTCATTTTGCGTGGTTGTGTTACATTCATATCAAAACATCATAACAACATTTTTTTCTCTCATTTAAGTAACAATATACATACCTATACCATTCCAATACCACATAACTACTTATCGATTCTCTACATTTGCTTAAAATACGTTGAAAAATCCGTTTAAATATTCGCATTAAAATCTCACCTTGCACAAACAAATTCCTTTACGCTCCAAGAATGACGCGTATTAAAAATATTTAACACATGCAAAAATGTTCAGAGATCTCACTGTCAATTAAATGCTCTGGATTGAGCTTGTTTTAAAGAAGGTTAATTTGTATGCATTTTTTTTATTAAGATTTTGATTTTGATACCTCAAGAACGTTATCCAGTTGGGTGCTAAATATGCTATCATTTATTCAGTCAAGACTTAAAGGTTAATATTATTATACCAATAACTTAGGTTCTTAACTTGATAATTTATTAAATCTAATTAACATTGGAATTGTGTATGGTGATGTGTTCTTTTGTTGACTTGGTGTCTAATAGGTGAATTTTTTGGTATTTTTTTACTTATTAATAGACTTTCACGCTTGCAACTAGTACCTACGTATAAGAAGTAGAGGCTAAAAGGGAACTAACTAAAAACTTTTCGTTGTTACGTTTGTACAGATTGAATCCAGAGCTATTTTAGTAGTGTATCAATATTTCTTTCATTTGATTACTAACGTTACATTGCTTCTAAATCTTTAGCTATTTGCGAAGTTTTTAATAACCTCAAGGAATCATTACCGTCAGTGCAGCAGTATGTAAGTACTTTAAAAATATGTTATTAATTATGACCAACTTTTCAGGTATCTATTTCGAGGTAACATTAATTTTGCATTCGCTCTATAAAGTTTAGCGCATCCTTAGTACTGGGAGCTCAGCATTATAAGGTGCACTTTCAATATCCAGGTACCGTTAAAGGATTATCTTGAGTGACACGAAACTCAATTAAACGCGCGTTTAACAGGAATGAGACACGCCTCGTTTACTGTAAGTGACACGGAGCTTAAATACATTTTATATGATATTGATAATGATCGGAGACATTTTTGGAGCGAAAATTTAATTACGCCTCATTTTTGCTTCGTATTAACTGGTTTAATTTCAGGTTCGAAATGTGACATGTAAGGTGCGATTTAATGAAATAAGTGTTCAGTACTAAAGAATAAAACAGGGTTTATCAGTGGAGTGAAATAAAGTCCTATACTATCGTTTAATCAGTTTCTTTTAGAAGTATAATACGCAAATTATTATACTGATTATCGCAACCGCCTTGATCTTAATATCTACCAACTAAAATGCATTGCTGTATGTGGAATATGTATAAAATTAACATATACTACCTACCTATAAGAATTGGTCTATATAACATGCCATAATCACGTTAAATTAATGTAAAGCGTTAAACACGGCGTTTAAAATCACTACAAAATTAAAATTATTGCAATTAATATAAGCATAATATTATATCAGAGTTGTAGTAATATAATATTCATACAATTTGTAACGAGTCCTTCGTATGTTTTGTTCTGTGTTTATGATCTCAACCCTTATATAATTTGAAGTATTTTTTTCAGTATACCGCGTTTAATACGATCAATAGAAATGATGTCTTATATGTCTAGATTAACTCCTCTTTGATACAAAATGCATTTTTATTTCAAAGATTTCAGAATCGATATCTTGGTATATAAATTAAATATATCTACTAAAAAGTCCTTTAAATAGCCTCAGCATATCGATGCCTCCTAAGTATAATGAGTCAACTAACAAATTTAGGTATTTTCATATTTTTACATAAACGAACATGATAAATCGTGTTCTTAACGTTAGTGTTAAAAAAAATTAAAAAAGAACAATAATTACCGAGATAATTTCACGTATACTAAATCAATTTCAACATCAGTTTAAATCGTACATTGTAAACTGATCTAAATAACATTGTACCAGTGTACGCGGGGCGTAGTAGGGGCACAATAAACTTGTATCAATATACAAGTTTAGTACGGCTCAGTAAACGATGAATGGCGGCAAGTATGCACGCAATTTTAGGTAATAATAGTAATTGTTTAACATGTTAAATTAATATTATTAACAGAATACAGTCAAACAGGGCGCGAAAATTTTTAAATTTACACAGGAATCTAGGATATCATGATTAATGGCATGAATTAATGATATTATGATAAATTCACAATATCTTGGATCTCTTCCGGGTTATTGTTTTTTATGGCATCAACAGACAGCAAAAAGAGGCGCTAGTGAAATTTCCAGCTGTGTTTTCAAGTTTATAGAAGACACGGTGGGTAATGGTGTCAAAGATTACCGGTTCAGGTCAGACAACTGTTGAGGCCAAAATAGAAACAGAATTGTATTTTTATTGTATATGTTAGCTAGTTCGAAGTTTGTTATAGATATTAGTCATAGCTTTCTAGTAGTGGGTCCAAATAAAGGCGACAGTATGCACGTTTTCATTGAAAGACAGCTAGAGCTTTTAGTTTCGCCAAATCCGATGCCATACAAAGCCATACAAAGTTAATAAAGTGTCTTTTAATTCAATTTAATTAAAGACTTTAAATCAAATCTATAGCATATAAACATCTGGACAACTACCAATGATGGATCAAAAATGCCTTGGAATAAAGTTACGGAAGTACTAGTTAAAGCGGAATATCCATCGGCTGTTTTGTAAAAGGAGATACCAAGATGGTGCTTACAAGTGGATAGAATGTGTAAAGATACCAAAAGCTACACGAAATCGAAGAGATATTGACGTAGATAATATTTCTTTAGCTTATCAGATACCCATTTCTATTGACCAAAATAAGCACAAAGACTTGATGGATATTTGTAAGACACTAGTTATTCCTAAATACATGAACTCTAATGCAGCTAACGACAGCGATTCTGACTTATCTCTAATTTGTTAAACCTTATATTTTTTGAGCATTAGAAATGCCTAGACTGTTACCTTATTAATTTCTTTCTCTTTGATGATGGAACATTGATAATTTGTTAAATGTTGATTTGTTTTTACTTGTAGCTTTTAGTAGGGCTACTATGTTATAAAGAAATTCGTACTTAATTATAGCGAAAAATAGGAATTTCATTTATTTTTTAATAAATTAATTGATTTCAACTAATTCTAATGGATCTAACGACAGCAATTTTGACTGATTTTTAATTTGTTAACCCTTATAACTATTTTTTGAGCATTAGAAATAGACCGTGACGTTATTAATTTTCATAATTTTCAGTATTGTAAAACGTAAATTGCCGATTAATGATATTTTATAAATAGTGATTTGTTTACGTTGTAGCGTTTAGTAAAACTATTATGTTAAAAATATGTTCCTATATACATAATTATGACGAAAAATACATCGTGATTCTTCAAAATGAGTTGTTTTTGGTTTATTATTCTTGTTCTTCTTCCTAGCTTTTATTAATCCCACACATCGAAAGGTATTACAAAAAAAATACTAATAAAGAAACCTCGGTAAATAACATTGGTCCAGTATACGTAGAGGTTTCAAATGTTAACATTCCTAATTACTTTCCCAGTATAATGAGTCAAGTGATATAATTTCAATATTTTATTATTTACTGAGGTAGAAAAACCCAAAATAAACAAAAGTAAAATTATATTAATAAAATAACAATCATTATTTCATGTTATTTTGGTGTAAACGATAGATTTTGATGGACAACGTACATGAATATAACTGGTAGTTAAACCATTTCACTATTAAGTCCCGCCGGCGTATACCCAGCCATCTACATAAAATGTCATTTAAAAACAAAAATCAGCAAAATCATTTTATACCAAAGGAAGAGCTTACAATTTACATTAAAAAAACATTTACTTTATTTCGAATTAATTTTATTTCAATAAAATATAAACGATTTGCCTTCAAATCGTTCTCCTGTAAAATAACTAAAATGTCAGTTGACTCATTATACTTAGGAGGCATCGATATATTGTTATACTGTTGGTTTATTTTTCTCTTTCGCTATATTGGTGAATGTGGTTGGTATAATTTATGAATTTTGCAATAAATTATATCGCGGTCGAAACTGCGGTATGCATTTGTGCAGGTGTAGACTATTTATTAGCAATGAATTATACGAAATTTTCGTATATTAATGTTTTGTGTGTCATTTTACTTTTTCAATATCTTTCAAAATATTTGAATAATGTAATGTAAGTAATGTTATATTATTAGTAAATGGACAATTATTAAAATTAATTAATTTATTCTGTTATAAGAGCATTAGGAATAAATAAACATTAGGAATAATGTACCGTGAGAATGTGTTTCTTTACTATTGATACTACTTTACTATTACTACTTTACTATTACTACTTTTACTTTACTTTTACATTGATTTAGTGCTGTAAAAAGTAAGAGAGAGTCTCTACACTCATTGGACAGAACGAAATAATCCAAAACAATGCCTAGGTATTAAAAAATTTCAATTTTCCACTCATATAAGTACAAATAGAAGTGAAACCTGCCCTTCAAGCGCAACTTGTACCAAACAATCCAAGTCTTCCAAACACTATCTTACATCAATGAGCAAGCGTTTAAGCAATACTTACCTGATTTAAATCAAACTTACCGTGGCCACCTGTTTCTGTACCATCTGCCACGGTGGCCGGTCCACACCGTAGACGGTTAATTTTTTCCCATCAAGGCACCATTACTGATTTCCTATCATTTCCGGTGACAAATACAAATAAAAGTTGGTACGTCTTCATTTATCACGCTGAAATTTAAAGACTAAGCCTTTGTGGTTGTTTTATTGAGATTGTTTTTTTGATTATACTGATATAACGATTTAAGTAGGTATAATGCAGTATGCACAATATGCATGAATAAACGATCTATTTATATTTATTTTAATCTTGAATTGAACTGATTAAGTGAGAGGCCATATTTTTGTCTCTATGTATTTTCATCATTCTCATTTTTCTATTCTATCGCAGTTTTTCATTAGGAAACAGGGTAGAAATATTTAAAACGTAAATTATCTTTACTTTTGTTCACATTTCACTTATAAAAGCTATAGAATTTAGTGAATAATTTAACTGTTTGTTATTTAGTTTAAATAATATCCTACATACATCTTAATCATTTAAAACGTTATAGTTCCAAACCCAATAAGTTCCCTTATCTGGCTGTAATAAAAATGGTGATAATTAATTATATCAGAGTTCCTAATTAAGTGCTTCCCAAAGTCGTTTACTGCGACTCTATAAACCATTGGAATAATAAAAGCCATGTGTCAATTAATGACATTTTAATTAACACTTTTAATTGAAAGCTATAAAGTGTTTTCAAATAGGAAAAATGAAAATAATTATTACTCACATGAGGCTGCTAAAATTACGTATGTCTGGTAGTGGATAAAACTGTTTAAACTATATAATAATAAAAAAAAAAATAATAAAATAAAGTTTATTTGACTCAAAAAACAAAAGCACAAGGTGTATACAGATCTTATTTGCAGGTACATACATTTTTTATTTTACATACAGTGTTTAAACAATGACCCCTATGCTAGGTTAAACCTGTGTTATAGGGGTCATTCGTACATAATAACATTATTATATAGAATATTATTTTCTTCATTTTATACTTAAATTTGCGCCATTAACATAACATATTATATGTTTATATGTAAAAGTATTCATATTTAAAATGCAACTTATTCCACGGTATATTTTAACCCAACCTTATTACCAAACCCACTCAGCTTAATACTACAAAAATAACAGCCCAATCTGAATATCGGTATCAAATAATTTCGTACACCAAGCACTCAGTACTGAGAGCAAGTTTATAACGAGAGCTTAACGCAATTTGACAACATTTATATTGCCAAGATAACTTCAATATCTTCATCGAACTAAAGCAAAGTGCACTTTGTCAACGATAATCCTCCAAGCCTTGAATTTATACGGACTGTATCGAGTAATGAATCTGATTACAGATGACACAAAGATACATTCCAGTACCTATCTCATGTTTTGTGTAAAATTTGACTCAAACTTAGTGTAGAGGTTTACAATTTACGATAATATAATATACACATAAGATAAAATTGTCATCTCTGTTGGAGTAATGCTTAGTGACTAGAAGCTTCGATAAGAATGCATAATGCATATTCTATAGCATACATACACACTATATATATTGTTCAATACCGACTCCGTTATCGATCTACGCTTATGTTTTAACCACAGCTCAAAACAAACATTTTAATATATCTAGCCCTAGCTTTTTTTCCCAATTATAGCTTCACCAATTAAGATAATGTTCAGCAAACTATCTCTAACTATTCACACCTACGCATGTTATTTAGCGGTTATTCAACCACAAATCCGAAACCGAGGTGTCATAACTGTAATTCATTGCTTATAAAACGACGCC